>CANTFL010000554.1:0-100665 GCA_947650285.1 Hyaloperonospora brassicae
TACCAATTGTTTGGGTTTTCTTCAGTGGAGCGATCGCAATCAACACATCATCGACCTCATCCCGCGGAGTAATGCTAGCTGCGAGAGCGCCTAGTATTTCATCTTCTCCTTTAGTACATCTCTTGACCTCCAGTGTCCAGTTCGATAGCAACGCAGCCCATCTTCCCAGTCTCCCATTGAGGCCAGACGATTGGACTAGCCAAGCTCATGTCGAATATCGAGCGAGCACTCTGATCTCTCGGGATACTAGCATGGTGTAGCATACTTCCAAGATTCGAAGTAGGGCCAAAACTTCTTTCTCCACCATACCATAGTTGACTTCGTTAGGTTTCAGTGTGCGACTCGTAAATGTCACTGGCCAGTATACGCCGTCATATTCTTGTAACAGAGATGCCGATACCGCCCACTTACTATCATACACCACGATCACTGGCAGTCGATCCGAATCGAAATGTTTGAGGATCGGGGTTGTAGCGATCTTGGCCTTCAGCAAAGCGAATGAAATGGCGGCCCTTTCCCACCGAGATTGCTCATTTTGATCATGCTCATCCCTTTGTAATGCGTTATCGCAACTTCCCGACGTCTCACCACGATCTCCCATACGGCTCATCTCAAAATAATCCGCCTCTCGTAACTCGTACAACACCGATGCATATACTGCAAAATCTTATATAAAGCGACTGTAATAGTTCAAGCTACCCAGGAACGATTGCATGGATCGCAAAATTGTGGGAAAAGGAATATTCACCAGCTATCCTAGGTCTTTAGGATTGGCTTCCAGCCCACCCAAAGACACCTGATGGCCTAAGTAATCCACCTTACGCTGTCCCCAAAAACTCTTGGTCAGACTGATCGACAAATTCCATCGATCGCATGCTGTCAATAATCTTTCGACCTTGTCGTACAGAGATGTCCATGACGTAGCCGGGATCAATATATCGTCAATTTAAGACCGTCTGCCCAGCGCTGACGGCGCTTGATCCGTTTCCGGCTCTCCTTCAGTAAACACATCCGTTAACTTAGGCTGATCTGTTACATTCACATCCTTATCCGCGCCGATCTTGAGATATTCATATAGAGCATTATCAATCAAGCGCTGATAAATCTGTGGAGCGTTCTTCAGTCCAAAAGGCATCTGCAACCATTCAAACAGGTCCGACGGCGTGATGAAGGCAGAGATCGATCTTGCTCGTTCGGTCATCTCTACCACCCAAAATCCACTAGCCATGTCCAGCGAACAGTACCACATCGCTTTGTCCATATCTTGCAACAATTCACTGATAAGTGGCATAGGGTACACCATCAGCTGTGTTAGCTGATTAACTCGTCGATAATCGATACACAGTCGGATATCTTCTCCATTTTTCTTGATTATCACAACTATTGGCGATGCCCATGGCGATGTCGAAGGTCGGATAATCTTGGCTGACAACAAACCTTTTATCAGATCGGCCAACTTCTCACGAAACTTTGGCGCGACAGGTCGCACACGCTGAGCGATCGGCTTCGCTTCTCCCACATCAATGTCACACACGGCGCCGCGTGCTGCAGGGGGTAATGCGTTTCCTTTTCCGATTAACAGGTGACGACTCTTCCATATCAGTTGTCGCAAATCCTCTTGATCCTCAGTCAAGGGCATTCCAGGATCGCCAACTTGGACATCGTCTATTGTTATCTCGGTTGTAGATACGGTTATCTCCGGCAGCACGGCCATGTGTTGTTCCACATCTTCCGCGAACAGTTCACCTCCCTCGTGGTAGTATGTCGATTCATCTGGTACATCCCTCTCCATTACTTCGTCTTCGATCGTAACAACTTCCACGTCGTCGTCTAGTCGTGTAGCCTGGCTATGCACCTCCCGATCTTCTGCCTCTATCCCGTCTGGGTGACAGTTGGACTGTCCTTGTAACGGATCAGTTGTCTCCTGGTGGTCTTTCGCTATCATAGTCTCCTTTGCGACCATGTCCTCTTCACCCGACGGTTCTGGCGTATTCCGCAATACGTTGACTGCACATGATCCCATCATCGATCCATCATCCTTGTCTTCATCATTCCTTCCACTCGTATATTCGTCATGCAACTCCTCATTAGAGTCACCATTAGCGTCAGATGGTGAGGTGATCTCTACCGAATCCTTGATGTCGTCTGATCTCCATTTTGAGCGCGACAAAATTCGGGTAGGTTTCTCATACGTAGGATGATCCACTAACGGGTCCGTGTAAGCTTCGGCTTCTTCTTCTTCTCGATCTGTAGTGGCCTCAAAAGCCAATGTCTGCCATTCCATGTATCGCCGCGATCCTACAGATACATATCCTTTAGATCGCGGGATCATGCCTTCTGTCATCCACAACGCCAAAGGGGCTCCGCTGTTTAAGATCAGGTCGCGATCGCTTACATTTGTAAGCTACAGGAACTTAATCCTTCCGGGACCATTCGTCACGGTAGGAATCCACGCTACATCTCGTCGCACCCAAAGCTTCGATTTTGGAGGGTTGACACCGATCCTTACTTCCGCTGATCTGCCGGCCGCAATGGCTACATGTTGATCGTTAAGGTTGACCGCCGATATATTCGATCGGTACGGTGGTCTTCGTCCAGCCAGACAGATTTGGACTTCATCGGGCAGGCAAAGGGTCCCGTCGGCCAAATCCAAACGGATACCTGCAGGAACCATGAAGTCCATGCCTAGTATAGCTTCTTGACCGACTTGATCCCCAACCCAGACATCAAAATAATACACTAGTGATCCGTTCAGTGTGATCTTGATCTTGGTCCGTCCGACCGTCATGTAGGTACTCTCTCCGATCCCCATACATTCTTGTGTTTGGTTCTCGTCTATCACACACCCTACCTTACGAGCAAAGGTAGTGTCGATGATCGAGACTTCTGCACCAGAGTCAAACAGAAAAGTGGCCTTCTCATTGTTGATCTTGCCCACTGCTTTCGCCTGTTTAAACCATTTTCCCGGAGTATGATACTTCCAGTATCCCCTCGACTCACCACGGGTAAGATCGAGCTCCATCTCCACCGGGGATCGGGCATAATTGTCCACTCGCTTCACAATTGATATCGAAGAGGTTCGTTCTGAACAATTGCGTGTATTAAAGATCGGATCGCGCAGATCCTTAACTTCTTGGTCATCCAAATTCTTTTCAACAAATGCGTATATGCATAGCCCAGAACGCTCGGCTCGTGCCAGATTCCAACCTGGCGAGCGTCCTAGTTTAACATTTCTTCGACCTTCGGAGAAAACATCCCCGCATGCTTAGTAGGCACATACCACTGGCGGATCAAGTTAAAGAACTCTTCCATGGGGCATTTGCCATTCTCATGTACCTCTCCGCAGGCTGCACACACGTAGAAGCACTTGTCCGATGGATGTCCTTTTCGACCGCACTTCTGACACGTTAATCTCTGCCAGCATCCACGATCATCATGTCGCGTCGATCCGAAGTGGGTGCATGCCTTCGTTTTTCCACCTCGATCACGTCCATCTTCTCCACCAGCATTCTTCTGCCAGGTACGCCGATCTTGATCCGATCTTTCTTGACCAGATGTAGTGGTCACACAAACTCGGCGGTGATCCTTGTCTTCATCTGATCCACTCAAATCCGATTCCGATCCGCTACTTTCGATCCGCTCACGGATCGCCCTCACCGCCCGAGCAGTCTTGGATGACGTAGGATTTGGATAGGCATTCGCTCGCTGGTGGAACTTGTTCGATCCTGTCGGCGTCTTCAACTGACGACTCTCCATCCTTTGGCATGCACGCAACGTTTCATCCAACTCGTTGACATCGGTCAATCGTAGTAGGGTCAGCTGCTTGGCCAGATCGCGATCGTCCAACGTGGCATTGAAATGTTCCACATGTTCACGACGAGTGTCCGCCGTGGCCATCCTCTCGTCTCGGATCGCGATCTTGGCATGCTTAGCCGCGACATTTAGGCGGTGTTGATACTCCTGTGGATTTTCATCTGATCGTTTCCGTGCGAGATAGTATTGTCTGGCCAGGGACACCCCTTGTCCTCCATACTGTACCATAAACTCATCCAGCAGTCTCTTCCACTTCTTCCGAGTAGATCGACTCAGTTGGTTGTACCAGTTTCGAGCGGGTCCTGTCAGCAGATCTCCGAAAACCAAACACTTCTCCTCATCTGGTGCTTTATCGCGCAAGAAGGCTGATTTAATCTTGCTGATCCAGCTTCTGGCCCGATCTTCATCTCGATCCTTGCCACTGAATTCTTTTAGCTCCGTCATTGCCGACACTCTGATACGTTGGGGTATGCTATCACCATCTTGCAACGTCTCGGTTGTAGCTACCATAGCGTGTCTACGATCTTCTTGTCCCGAATCATCGGGATCGATGTCATCAGGATCAAAAAACTCCGGATGACGGGTGTACGACTGCACCGATTCCATCTCCACGTCGGGTGTGTATCTTTCGAGAGATCTAGCAGGCTTGATCCTTTGGCTTGGGTAGATCGCTTGATACGCCCGTTTCTGTTGATCTTGGCGAAAATGTTCCATGGCCCTGTCGAGGTACGTCTGCAGGAGCCCTTGCGTAGTAATCGTTTTCTGCCCTTTAGCGCCTGTGGCCTTCGATCGCGAGTTCGTCTTCACCGACTCGACTCGATCGCATAGCAGTGCTGCACCAATTGGGCCTAGAGACATCCGTTGGATGCCGACCGAATCGTCCGACTCCATTTCTGATTCCGCCGAGGCATATTGAGACGATCCGGTATGATAACCTCTCGGGACCTCGGCGATCGTCGCAACTGCTTGATCCGCGGATTCGCGCTTCCCCGTCAGAGGAATTGACGATCCGGTATAATGGCCTTTCGGGACATCGGCGATCGTCCCCACCGCTTGATCTGCGGATTCGCGCTTTCCCGTCAGGGGAGTAAGCTTGTCATACAGCGATCGACACGCATGGATCACCTGATCCTGATCGCATTCCAGTAACTGGTTCGCATCGAACGCTCCAGCGACGTATCCCGCATCTTGCAACAGTTGGATGATCGCGCTGATCCCTTCTACTGCGTTAGTCGCCACCTTCGCACAGGATATCGGGCCTTGTAACTCTCCGAGTAGCTTAGGATTCAGTATCCGTAGCACGGGATCATTCGATAGCAGATCCTCAAGCGCTTTCCAATGGAATCCCTGCTCCAGTTGGTCCAACTGCCATCCTTCCGCCTTCATATCCAGATCTTCGTCTACGAACTTGATCGGTTTTATGATCGCTTTCACGCCGCGATCGCGTCGATCCGATCTGGGATCTTCTTTCTTCACTCGATCCGTCTTCGAAGTCGTCTTCTTTGACATTGCTTGAGTGGTCTTGTGTAGTTTTTGTTCAGTTTTCGCTGAAGGGTTTTCACCCAGCGGATCGTGTTTTGCAGCACGATCCGCGGTGGTCCCCAAAGGGACCATAGGAGGGGGTCGAGGTTTATCTTCCAGATCGATTGATCGATCTTCCTCTTTAATTTTCTTGTCATCAGAGCCCCTCCCAAAACTCTGATAATCCGGGGATCCTTTAACATCACGCGTCGCAGGCGACCCCTTCTCCTCAAACGCTTCCATCCCAGGTTCAATCTTGATTTTCACTTCTTGACTTGGGGACTCACGGTGAAATCCCGAGTCACCAGAAGATCCGGGCACGCGCACCATTGTGGTGGAGTGGCGATCGCTCAAATTATGAGTCGATCCCAACTCTCCACTGGCGCCCGGACGACCGACTAACGGAGGGGGTACTCCGATCCCGTGTTCTTGATAGCTTTCCTCACCTTGTGTACCCGTCGGTAGGGCGGTTTGCACTCTTCCAGGTGGACTCTTCTCAAAAGAAAACTTGACCGTGTTGGGGATGGGGGTGTAATCGTGCGGAAATCTTCACGCGATCACGGGGTACTTGTGGGTACTGACTTGAGTAACCCTGATCTCAACGAAATCGCCTTGTCCACTGTATGGTTGCTTGATCCGCGAGCCTTCTGACCACTTGAGCCGTCTCGCGATCTTGCGCCTTGCCTTTACTTGTCTTGCTGCGTCCGATCGCAGTTGATGTTACTTGAGGGTTCTTGAATACACCTGGCCAAAACAATCCAGGTGTCACACTTGCGTAGACGTGTACCGTTACTCTTTGTTCAACGGGGGGCCAAAAAAATCCAACCCGGAAGAGATAACGTGTGCCTTGTGAAGTAATTTGAACTCTGTTTAATGTTATCCAATCAATCCTAAAACCCTACCCCTATGCCTATCCGTATGTCCTAACCAGATGCCACGCGTCGCCTTTCCAGGAAGATCGCCCCCTCACATTTGTGTGGTCCACACCCAGTATATCAACCGTTGTGTCTTTCTTGTGGCCCACCCAAGATGTCCCCACGATCCTACGAGCGGATCGCGATCCTACTAGCGGACCGCGATCTTACTGGCGGATCGTGATCCTAGCCGTGGATAGCGATCCTACTAGCGGATCGCGATCTTACTGGCGGTTCGCGATCCTAGCCGTGGATCGTGATCCCACTAACGGTTCGCGATCCTAGTCGTGGATCGCGATCTTACTGGCGGATCGTGATCCTAGCCGTAAATCGCGATCCTACTAGCGGATCGCGATCCTACTAGCGGATCGCAGCTGGATATTAGACTTGCGATCCTGGGTTAGGATCGCGATCTTCCAGTGAAATCGAGAGTCTTGTCTTGCCCTGTCTCACGACGGATTGCGTAATCAAAACGGGTCTGACCACCCCATAACCTCGTCCCGGATTGGACGATCCTATCCAATTGGGTTTGGGGTACGTTATCGTCAGCCGCCCGTCCCAGCTTGTATCATCCAATCACAGTGATCTTGGTTCAACCGAAACGTGGGACCCGTGCGATCGCCCATCCTCGATCGCCACTCCACGTCCCAAAGAGATTTCTTTGAGACCGCTTTACCACAAAACCCTTCACGCGTGGCGTGAAAGGTCTCTTCATCATTTAACATGTTCATGTTGGATGCTGTGGTCCTTGGAAGGACTACAAAGTGCTACCAGGTGTAACGGGGCACACCCTTGCGTGAGCTTAACGCAAGGGTTTTGGTGCGCCCGACAGACGTACACGAGGCAAACGAGGAAGCGTAGATAAGTAAAAGTTAAATTGTTATATTAATATCATTCAGGCTTTAACCACTGTCTCTCTGTTCGACTCAACTTAATTATACTTTTATAACTGAATGTATGACGACGTCTACTCACCACTCATTGCGCGCGTCTTGCGGCGAATTGGTCGGTTGATGTCGTCAAGATATCAACCAATAAGCAGACTCTTTGGTCGACCCATCAATATCATTACCATTGGTAATATTGTTAAAATAATATTCAACATAATATTATTTATTGTCATTATCTTCTAAATGACAATTTCCATGTAACGGGCTGCCCCGTTAAAGTCACAGCTAAGCTGAACTCCTCGGTATGATAATTTGCAGGTGAGCTAGCGAATATCTTTCTTGAATACGCCTTCCTTTACCAACACTACTTCTTAAATGTATACATGATGATCACAGAGGTATCCGCAAAAGCAAGCTTGCTCAACAGCCACGAAGAGCTTGATCTACAAAGCACTGATATTATCGATCGCGTCCCTCGATCTAAAGGCGGTACTCTGAGCGTAATCGATGCCAATTGACTATGGAATGAGGATCTAGTGATCATGCACCGGATTTAAACCGAAGCTGACCCTCACTGGCAAGAGTGGGAGCTAGAGTGCCCGGCTACCTCGCGTCCACGGACGCCAAGAATGAAATTTCACTGAATGATAACACTTGGTAATAGAGATAGAAAACACTGTTTAAAATAAGTTTGATCTTAAAATAATCTTATCAATAACATCCGATTTAATAATAAAATAACACAATTTTGTATAGTGATGTCTACTTACTTCAACTGCGCGCGTCATACGGCAAATGGTGGGTTGATTTATAGCCTATCCGCCATTTGGAAGACCCTCGGGTCGCTGCAACAATGTCACTATCACTCCCGAAACTGATATTTTAGAGAATATTTACTTAAATGCTGGGTATTGTCTTTTCTAGTAAGTGACAATATTGTGAAACAGGGTCACCCCGTTCTAGTCTAGACCTCTGTCGATCGTCAGTGCGACATCCGGACTCGTTGATGCGAAAAAACTCAGCTGGTACCGACACGTCGTTGCATCGCGACTGTCGATCTCATATGGTCATCATTTCATCCAGCACCAATACCAGAACAAAAGCCGATCGAAAGCATTCAAGCACGCCAGTCGGTCTACATTACAACCACACGGGAATGTACCCAACGAGCCAATCGTCCAAATCCCTTCTTCTAGCTTGCCAAAAACTGGCCCGCCCCTCGTCACTGGTTGTCTCTGCATCAACCGTTCCGCAGCTCTTCTGGGGCAGAAGAGCCACACAGTCGCCTTTTGTCACTTCCTCGAGTTGCTGACAGACTCCAACAACTGGTCGCATCAAGCCATCTCTGCTTCAAGACGAGCATCGAGAAGCGCTCACACTCATCATCATTAGCAACAGCTTTTCCTCTCGCCTTTACAAATCAATTCAAAGCTGTCACAGCATCTCGCACCTGCTGCAGCTGCTATTGTATTTGCTCTTGTTACGAGAACACTGCAATTGTCGAGTCAAAGACACCACCATCTTTCTCCAAAACCAGCTGCTTTTACAGCAAGACCACCCGCAGGCGGTCGTTCGAACGAACTGTCATGTCGCCACAACAGCTTTTTTGTCGCTACGGCTGCACGTCAACCCAGTCCTCATTTGCCAATTCGCGAGCTGAAATTCAGAACGATCGAACGCAACATGAAGGTATTCACTGGCGCAACAGCGTTGCTGGCGTCTTCGATCGCCCACGTTTCCTCCGCAGGCTTCGTCAAGACATCTGGTACAGCGTTTGAGCTCGATGGCAAGCCGTTCTACTTTCTCGGTACAAACTCTTACTGGGCCTCTCAGATCTCTTGGGTACGTGCAAATGAATGCCTCTCGGGAAGGACGCAAGGTCAGCACTAAGAGTTTTTGTTTCTATTGCAGAGTAAAACGGATCTGGCTACGATTTTTGATTCCATGGCTGAGAACGATCTGACCGTGTGCCGGACGATGGGATTCGCTGACCTCAACCAAACGGGCACGGCACCATACAACATCGTGTACCAGTTATGGGAGGATGGTAAAGCCACCGTGAACACCGGTGACAACGGTCTGGGATACTTCGACCAAGTGGTTGCAGCTGCCAAAGCTGCGGGAGTGAAGCTCGTCGTGCCGTTCGTGAACAACTGGTCCGACTACGGTGGCATCGGTGAGTCAAGTTGTTTGTTTTCGTGCATTGAGAAGGTGTTACTGAGCAACGCATGCGGATGGTAGACGTGTACGTCAAGCAGCTTGGCGGCAAGTTCCACGACGACTTTTACACGGACGAGAAGATGAAGACGGCATACAAGAAGTTCGTCAAGACATTCGTTGAGCGCTATGCGGATGAAGAGACCATCATGTCGTGGCAGCTGTGCAATGAGTGCCGTTGCGCTGGATCCGGAGAGTTCAAGGAGTCGGGTACCTGTGACAGCTCGACGCTCACGAAGTGGATCACGGAAATGTCTACGGTGAGTTTGAAATCACTTGGTTTGTCTCGCTTAGCATCCACGCTGACGTCAATTGTTTATGATCAATGCGTTATAGTACATCAAAACGCTGGACTCGAACCACCTTGTCTCATCTGGAAGCGAGGGGTTCATGAACACCGACAAAAGCGTTTACCTGTACTCCGGTCCATCAGGCGTCGACTTCGACGCCAACCTTGAGATCGAAAGCATTGATTACGGTACTTACCACGCCTACCCGGACTCGTGGGGTGTGGAGCCTGCAAAGGCAGAGTCGTGGGGTGTCCAGTGGATCAAGGATCACGTATCTTCTAGCGAGAAGGTTGGCAAGCCAATTGTCCTGGAGGAATACGGCATAAAGGCTCGTGACTCGAAGTCCTACTTGTCGTGGAGTGACGAGGTGTACTCTGCTAAGTCGAATATGCAATACTGGCAATTTGGCGTCAAGTCGTTGAGCACACATGACGACGGGTACGCAGTCTACGCTGAAGATGATCTGTTTACAAAGGCGATTAGTCCCGCGGCATCAAAGTTTGCGTCTCTCGGTAAATCGTCGACATCGAAGTCGAAGTCATCGGCCACCAAGAAGACATCGGGCGAGACCGCAAGCGCAGCCTCTAGCGATTTCGAACAGTCAACGGACGCTGCCACCGCGAACTCAGCAGAATCGGATGATACCGAAGAACTCGCGGACCCGCTTTCTGAGTCGGCATCGTCGGGCGCGGGTGCTTCAACCGGTACTGCCACGCAGACGAGCCTGTCAACCGAGGCTTCGACTGATACGGAGAGTGAGGAAGAAACAGGCACTTCCGAGTCCGACATCGTTTCTGCGCCTGGTACCGACACTCTTGCCGCGACTTCGACAACGCTGCAGGGCGTTAAATGTTCCGTTCGTCGCGCTTAGTCAGCGGGTTGGAAGTGGATGCATGACTCGTATGAAAGGGTGAATAGTACACATAACTGCGTGAATACACAAGTACATACTTCGACCCAGCGGAAAAGCGTAATCGTGCATCTTGAATGTGCAGATACGTGTGACTTACGATGGTGACGTATCTGTAACGACGAAGCGTGTCCATTTCAGCAGAGATGAAAGCCGACGTGAGACTCTGAAAGCCACAAGTACGTGCAAGAGTGTGGATTACGTTAACGCACCAGCTTACTATCCACATCAAACTGCCCGTTCCGTCTACTTGATGTATCTGCGCTCATTTTGTCCGCGACCCTTGAGCATGTATGAAAAGATCGTTGCGCTGTACAAAACGACAGTCGGTAGTTCTGGCAATAAGAAGGTCCCATCATCTACGGTTCCGTGTAATGCAGTTTTGTCTGGACTCGACCCATTGCGAGTTGATTACTTTTCATGATCTCGTCACGCAACACAACCTCCCCAGCACTTCTCATTCAGAAAGCTACCACTTTATCAGGATTGTTGCTACTAAGGCTGATAACCCACACACTCCCATCGCGATTGCCGTTATCGCTACTTGGCATCGAGCACGACCAGCCTGAGTGCTCCTTCCTGCTACTGATCCTACATTCGTGCGTCGATGACGTATTGGTCTCGTTTTCTATAAATGCGATCGGCGCAACTAAAGTTCACGACATACTGCCCCACTTCTGACAAAAGTCGCCTCGTTTACTACAACGATACACCGCTCGCCAGATAGAACCGTGCGGCGCACGTTGTAACGGGGTAGCCCGTTACATGAGATTGTGATTAAGGATGAAATGATAATAAAGAATATTACGATGAATATTCTTTCAACAATGTCACAGAGCATGATATTATTGTTGAAGATGACCGAAGGGTCTACTCATTGGTTGACATCGTGATGATATCAACCCACCAATCGCTGCTAGACGCGCGCAATGGGTGGTGAGTAGACGTCACCATACATATAGGTATATTAGTATAATTAAATCAGGACAAACAGAGATACAAGAGTTATAGGACTTAATTGTATAAAATAACAGTTTTACTTTTTCTACGACTAGAGTCTTTCACCTTAGTCGTTATGCCTTCCTCTGTGTAGCTCTACACCTAGCTGGGCACTGGCTATCACTACATTCAGTGGTAGTAAACCCCGTACTGGTTGACCAGTACGTAGTTGTCGGTGCACCGTTACACCCGGTAGCACTTTGTAGTCCGTCCAAGGACCACACTCGCATCGCCCAACATAGACATGTTGGACGAAGTCGAAGGCGACAGATTTCACGGAACCCGTAGAAGCTACTCGTATTTAAGCGATATCGAATGGAGTGCGATCAAACGAATGAGTTCGACCGTTGGCAAAGAAGCTATCTGGGCCATGCTATCCACAAAGGATAGAGACCAGCAGCATTCCATCATTAGCAAGTTCTTGCAACGAGAACTTGATGAGTCGCGAGCGCAGATGACCTTGTTGCAACAACAACATCACCAGCGGAACGAAAATTTGAGACAGTCTCAGTCCGCGCAGTCGACACGAGAGCGTCGACCGGGTTCTCTAAAGCTAGAGATCTCCAAGCATCACGGAGCCGAGGACGACTCCCTGTTAAAATGGCTCGTCGAAATCGACGATGCCATCGAGGCCCGTCGCATCGACAACGAGTGAATGCAAGTTGAATTCACTCAGTCGTACTTGGCAGTGGACGCCAGGAATTGGGCCCTGAATCGCAAGTTGCACGACCCAAACGTGTTTGGGTCGTTGAGGATCTTCAAGACCCTGCTCAGTAAGACGTTTGAGCCTCCCACGGCAGAGTTCAGGACACTATATGAACTCCTCGGAATCAAACAGGGTAAGCGTAAGATTCACGTTTACGCTCAGCATGTACGCTACCTTGCAATCTGCGTGGTAGTGAACCATGTAAGTGAATTTGTGTTGATCACAACATTCATTCAAGGGCTGTCCGATGGTCCCGTCAGGGACCTCCTGTTCTGCGGAGAGCTAAAGACGCTCTCCGAAGCAATCTTTGCTGCGGAGCAGGAAGACTTTAGTGTGAGACAGGCTCACACTACGCTGACCCCCTTTCGTCCGCAGAGACGATCAGCGGTCGGAGATCCAGAGCCAATGGACCTCTATAATGTCAAGGGCGATAAACCTCGCCCTGCGGATGACAAGCGATCGTTGAGATGCCATCGCTGTCATAAGCTGGGACACTACGCATATGAATGCAGTGTCCCCCGCTCAGTAACTCGCGGTGCTGAGCGCAGTAATCGTCCACCAGTAGGAGAACTGGAGGGCGAGGGTCCGATGATGTTGCAAAGCCGCAACAGCGAGGCCAACCATCAAAAAATGGTCGGGGTCAGTAGTGGCGGAGCGCCCTACTGATCCAGCAACATCAAGAGAATTTGCAAATCTCTTGACGAAAGTTGCTCCCGACACGCAGTCTCTGTGTGTATCTGCACTTGGTGATGAGGTGTCTCTCATCACCTCGATATTGGAAGTAGCAAAGGACTTGTCACTTCGCACCCTAGTTGACTGTGGGGCGTCAAACAATTTTGTTCGTCGCCAGTCGCTAGTGTCAGGAAGTTTCAACATCGTGGAGCGGGAGATCCCTCCAACGAGATTGACGGTGCGCCTGGTGACAGGCGCATCGATCACTGTGAAGAAACGTGTAGTCGGAATCCACTACACGTTAAAAGATGAACAGAACGATGATGACTTCATCGTAATCGACCTGGATGACAAGTTTGATGTCATCCTAGGACTACCTTGGCTCAGAAGATACGAGCCAAGGATGAGCTGTCAGCATTGATCAGTTACGATACCTGCTACTTGTTCCTCAGATGACGATCTGAAGAATGTCTTGAAACGCCCACATTTACGTGGGTGTACTACGAGCGAATTTGATGGCCTCACTCGTGGTACGGTCGTTATCACGACTGTACAAGAACACAATGTAGATGATCACTACATTGTGGTTAAGCTCTCCTGGACCCTGTGGATGTGACTTTCCAGGAAGTAATCGAGACATTAAATGTCTTGGTTAATGATGGATCAAGCGTAGGCGCTCACACACTTGATCTGGTTGTGCCTCCGAAACTAACTTCAGAGATAGCTCAATTGCCGACGCTAGAACCGAAACGGTTCTTGCGTGATCTGCGCAATGGCAAAGTCAAGCAGATCTGCGCACTCGTCGCGGAGGACGAGTACGTTATCGACATTCGATCGGCAACAGTATTTGCTGAGAACGAACGAGTTCTTAGCAGCTCATCGATGGACGAAAGCGTCATCGATGAGAAGACTCGGATTGAGCGATAAGCGTCCCAATCCTGGAGGTCGCTCCAGGCAAATCCTTTGTATAAGGATTTGATCGAATTCAAGGATGTGTTCTCTGAATCCGTACCGTGCGAGTTGCCTAAGGACAAAGGCACTCGACACGAGATCGAGCTCAAACCCGGCTCGAAATACTGTGTCATGAAGCAGTGGCCACTGCCTCGTGAACAGGTGCTAGCGATTGACAAGTTCTTTACCGATCGCTTAGCAGCGGCCATGTGACGGAATCAACATCCCCTCACAGCTCTCCGACCTTCTGTGTGCGAAATCCACAGGAGGATGGAGGATAGAGCACGCATTCAACAAATTGAATGCTGCAACGGTACCGGCTCAGACGCCGATACCAAGAAAGGACGTAATCATAGATGGTATGTCAAAGAGTACCATCTTCTCGTCCATGGATCTGATGGACAAATTCTATCAGATCCTCATGCGTGAGCGGGACATCCCGTACACAGAGGTGAGCACCACCAGTGGTATTCTGTGTGAGTGGCTAGTGATGCCACAGGGCTGAGTAATGCCCATGCAACATTCAACACATGTGTCACAAATCTGTTGAGACCGGTGCGAGACTTCGCACCGAGTTACTTCGACGATGTGTTCGTCCATAGCCGGGATATGGACAGGAAGACGGACGTTGAGGCTCATAGAACTTATGTTCGTCAGGTTCTTCAACTAATGCGCAAGCATAAGTTGTACGCCAACCTCAAGAAGTGTATATTCGCGACTAGCGAAATACCACTTCTTGGGTGCATCGTGGGTAAACACGGCGTACGCCCCGATCCCAAAAAGGTCAAGGCGATCACCGACTGGCCAGTGCCAGTCGATGTCAAGGGACTAAGGAAGTTCCTTGGTCTAGCGGCGTACTTACACAAGTACTCGCGCAATTACGCCGAGATGACTGTTCATCTTTCTTGCTTGCTCAAAAAAGATGTGAAGTGGTCATGGAACGCTGACTGTCAGCGTTCCTCTGAAAGCATCAAGCTTTTCTTGATGCAATTGCCAAGATAGGCGATCGCAGATCAGGACAGACCATTTCATGTGGTCTGTGACGCCAGCGATTTCGCAATCGGCTGTGCGTTAATGCAGTTCGATGCAGATGGCGCGGAGCGCGTCATCTGTTATCAGTCGCGTCAGCTGCAAGCAGCTGAGCGTAATTACCCAGTGCATGACAAGGAACACCTTGCCATGAAGTACGCACTGGCTAAGTTTCGCGTCTATCTCTTGAATAATAGACCGTTTGTTGTCTATACGGACCATGCTTCACTACTCACGACCGTAAACAGTCCACACCTCTCGCAACGAATGGCGAGGCAGCTTTCTTTCTTCGCGAAGTACAACTTCTCAGTAGAGTATAAACCAGGAGGATTGAACGTCGTCGCTGATGCACTTTTGCGTCGGTCTGATGTTGAGCCAAATACCTGCGTCCGAAGTGAGGCATTGCCCATTGTTGCATCTGTGTTGGTCAGCGTGCCGTCATCGCCTTTACTCCATGAAGTGCGGAAGGCATACGAAGAGAAAAGTGGATCTCCTTTGTTTGATGGGTCACCTTGCGAACCCAACCCTGGAATCCTTGTCGGATTAACCGGCTCTATACCGCTCCTCGTTGGATCGGTACACAACGCGGAACGGACTGTTATAATATACAGCCGTTGACGGCGACGCGCCTCGTGTCGTCGTCCCCACTCATAATGATTTGCGATTACGCATCATGTTCGAATGTCACGATGCGCTCTCAGGCGGACATCGTGGCAGAGAAAAGACCTACCTCACGGTAAGTCGCAACTTTTACTGGCCCCGCCCGTACCAATTCGTGCGCAAGTACATTAGTTCTTGCAAATTCTGTCAACGGGTGAAGCCTAAACCTTCATCCCGTGCACCATTACAGCCTCTACCGGTCCCGGCAGAGTGCTGGCAGTCCGTTTCAATGGACTTTGTTTTCGGGTTCTCCGAAGACTCTCACAAGAATAATGGTGTTCTAGTGTTTGTTGATCGTTTCAGCAAGATGGTGCATCTTGCTGCAGTCTCTGAATCGATCAACGCCCACGTCTGTGCGCGTGTCTTCATCGACACTTTGTTTCGACTCCACGGTTTACCCCGTGAACTCGTGTCAGACCGTGACCCTCGATTCACGGCGGAATTTTGGCAATCCGTGTTTCGTTCACTCGGAACACGGTTGACGATGTCGACATTTGGCCATCCCGAAACAGATGGTCAGACGGAACGTGTCAATGGTGTCTTGGAAGAGATCCTTCGAGGATACGTCCACTCCTTTTCTAGTTGGAGTGAGTTCTTGCCGATGGTGGAATTTGCCATCAACAATTCCGTGCATGCGTCAACAACGCATACACAATTCTACGTGAATGGCTTACGCCACCCATGTATTCCCGCCCTTATACAAAGTGACTCTGGGTTAGGGGGAGGACTCGCTCGAGCAAAAACCATTTTGGCTCTTGCTCATCACGTATCATCGCACATGCCGATACGTTCGACTTCGATATCGATAATGTCGACATCGAAGAAGTTGATCTTAGCAGTAGCAAAGACGCTGCTGCTACTTCAGACAATAAAGACGATGCTGGGATATTCAGCATCGCCAACGATTATTCCAGCGAAGAAGATGACAACCTCGCTGAAGAAGAGAACAATCTCTTAGCAGTGCGCACGAAGCGCACTGAAAGACAAAACAAAGAGTCAGCAGAGAACTTCCTGCTGACTCGAGAGGCAGTAGTCCGTTTCGTTCAGGACTCCATCGCAAATGCGGTGGACCGCCAGAAACGGAACGCAGACAAGAATGGAAGATCAAATGTTCGTTCATTTAAGGTTAACGACCTGGTGCTACTGTCTACGGTAAACTTACCTGGACATGTAGTCACAAATGTCGACAGTTGTAAAATACTACCGAAATACATTGGCCCCTTTCGTGTTTTGCACCGCAAGGGCAATGCATACACGATTGAATTGCCTCGAAGGATGCTCACGCATCCTACGTTTTATGTTGGTCGTCTCCACCCGTACTATCATTACGAGGCCTCTTGCGAGAACGAAGACAGCCGGCGCGCTCAAGAATCTTCAACAAATTCTTGTGATCACGGACCAAACACTCAAGTTGGTCCTTCAGCGACGCAGTCTCGCGACGAGCCGCCTCTAGCTCGTCGCGTAAACGGTGCTTCTTGCGTTCAATCTCGAATTGAAAGAACGCAAATTCCGATCGGTTCTTCTCCCAATCGGTACGGAGACGTCGTACGGTCGACAGCATGTCGTGCCGACGATCGTATTCGTGATCGACGTCCTCCCTCAGCTCGGTCAGGTAACGCCAATGTTTACCCAAAGTATCCTGCAGTCCCGGCGGCTGATCCGGACCTTGTCTTTCCACCGCCACCGGAAACACTGGTAAATTCTCACGGTGGTCGACGATTTCACGTGGAGCGTATCTTGAGCCACCGCGTAAAGAATGGGGAGCGGAAAAGTTACCTTGTCCGCTGGCGTGGGTATCCACCATCGTATGACAGCTGAAAACTTCGATCCCAGCTGATGGCTGACGTTAAAAGTCTCGTCCGCCAGTATGACGAGAATTATCCGATAGGTCCGAGGGTTCATCGGTAAACACGCGCTTTTGGCGCTTGTAGACGGATCGCAAGTTTGCGATCGCGTCCCGCATCTCAGCCGAGATGTGTACCCTTCCCCAGGGAAAACTTAGGGAATACACGTCCCTATGTGCACGTTGCGAGTTGTCAACACAACTCGCACAAGGATCTCCCCAAGTGAGGCAAGGAATGTCTGCCTCACTCGACAAACGATGCAACCGGTACCTTGCACAGGTTGGCGTTCGCTTTTTATACCTGAGGCGTGCCGTCTCAAGTTTTTGAAGCCATCCTTCTCGTCCAAAATTCTTGACATTTCAGACGAAGGAGTTCCACACTGCCAAAAGCGAGGCCTTGTCACGCTTTTGGTTGCCATTGTACCATCGATGCTTGAGGAAAGCATCGAGATAAAAATCTTCTTCAGCGCAAAAGTTCTTTGCGCTGGAACTCAAGCCGTGAAGCTCAGTCGCATCGAAAAAAGGTATTCGATGGTGTTGACTTGTCTCGTGAGACAAGCTATTGATGAGCTGTTCAGTCAAAAGCCACAGCTTCAGCTCATCACGCTTCGAAGTGGTTCCTTTGACGGTACCACGGTCATCAGCATGGCGACGGCTCGCACCATCGTCGAATCGCTCGTGCGAAGGCGCACGAGTTGATCGCGGTGATGAGTAATCATAATAATCACCATATTCATTATCACTGCCGAACAGACTGTGACGCATGTCGCGAGTCCGTACGTTCGGCAGGTCTCTTGATGAACGAGTCACCGCAGGGGAACGCGATGCCTCTAAAGGCTTTTCAGAGTCAGACACATCTGACTCGCCAGAGTAGCTGACCCCCAACTCGGGGTCACTCTGTGCATGAGGTGCGATACCACATGCGCCTGCAGCAACACCTGCTGCAGGCTGAGAACGAGCAGCAGACGACGAGTCGTCTGCCGCGGAGGCGGGCGCAGCAACAGTCTGTGTCGTCTTTGGGTCACCCCGCATAGACATGTCAACGATGCGGGGCAAAGTCAGAATAAATGAATCTGATCAACAAGTACTCCCCGTACCGTTGATATCCAACGGGTGGCCACAAAAGTTTCGATAGTCACAAGGTGACTATCAGATAAGGGAGGGGTGATTAAACGGGGTAGCCCGTTACATGAGATTGTCATTAAGGATGAAATGATAATAAAGAATATTACGATGAATATTCTTTCAACAATGTCACAGAGCATGATATTATTGTTGAAGATGACCGAAGGGCTACTCATTGGTTGACATCGTGATAATATCGATACACCAATCGCTGCTAGACGCGCGCAATGGGTGGTGAGTAGACGTCGTCATACATATAGGTATATTAGTATAATTAAGTCAGGACAAACAGAGATACAAGAGTTATAGGACTTAATTGTATAAAATAACAGTTTTACTTTTTCTACGACTATTCTTTCACCTTAGTCGTTCTACCTCCCTCTGTGTGGTTCTACATCTAGCTGGTCACTGACTATCACTACAGTCAGTGATAGTAAACTCCGTACTGGTTCACCAGTACGTAGTTGTCGTTGGCCCGTTACACACGTTCGTGCATTGTAGACTCCATCATAGCTGTGCAATATGCTTTGCAAATTGCAGCTCCCACCTCTTCTAGCTATGTAACATTCTTCCGTTTGTACTGAGTGCCTCTTTCTCTACGTCTCGTTTCATTATGATATCAAAGTAGTCATTCGCATTCGCTTCTTGCACTTCTCATCAAATCGACTTCTGTGGCGTACTGTCCGAGACGTAGCAAAAGCTTCATCCTAGGTACAACTAACCAGATACTGGCATCGCTTTATGCTTCATGAATACTTCCTTGCTTGTAATCAGGTGGGTGTATCAGCAAGATTTGATGTCGGCCGGATGAAAGTATTCTTTTCGCATTTGGTTCGTTGACGGTACATGCATACGCTGTAACGGGGTAGCGCCGTTATATAATGTTGATAGTAAATGTCAATGTGGATTGACACGGGATAGTCCTGCTACATGTCAGTGGCACAAATTGTGTTTGAGTAAATATTGTCTTGATTGATCAAATTTAACATTAGGCCACGACTTAGGGCACACCCCATTTTTGCTACGGGCACACCCGCCCGCCTAAAATGATGATGAAGAGGACTTCACAATTTATGGTGCAGAATAAGTAAACACGTAGCCACTTAATCTGCTCCATATATCCCTATCTTAAACAGTAATTGCGCTCATGCGCGAGATCGTATCAATCCATCTTGGCCAGGGCGGTGTTTAAACGGGCTAAGCCTGCTGGAGTCTCTACCGTTTCGAAGACGGTATACAATCCATAGGTACGATGCCAAGACCCAACCATTACCAGTGGCAACGACATTTGAGTTTCTACGTGTGCACAGTCACGAGTCGTTATTAAGATGTTATCAACATGTATTATCTTGTCATGTGGCTGCCGAATTAATCTCTTAAGGTACGCCAAACAATACACCATGTTTCACATGAATGTTAGCGTTTTGAATGACGTCAAATGACAGGTGCGCCTCTGCAGCACCTCCGCTACTCCACAAATACAATTTGATTGAGAGCCAATGCGATGCCAATAAGCACAACCGTGACCATCCACAGCTCGTGACTGAACTCGGACGTTTTTTTTCGGCTGCAGTGGACGCTGCTTGGAAATACATCTGCTCATGGCTGCCTCGGTCTTACTTAGCAGACGACCACCCCCGCGTATTTTCTCCTTCTTCTGCTCTGCCACTTTTTTTCTTAAACATCAACATGACTTTACGAATTTTCGCATCCGTTCAGTGGTGAGTTGAAGATCGAGTGAGCTTCTCCTTAGCTTCCTCAAGGCACGAACAAGCACGTACCGCGTGCAGTATTTGTGAAATTACAGCTAACGTCTGTGACAAGGTACGTATCAATCCATACCGTTGATCGTCCCACCCCGGGCAGATGATTTCGGGTACGAAGATGCTAAGAACGGTTACTTTCACGGTCATTGTGCGATTGAAAGGGTAACACGACCGGGTACTATACCGGTTGCGAAAACTTGCATGGGTTGCACAGAAAGGATATATGGCTAACAATGCTTGGGGTGTAGTTACATGATTATGACTGGGTGTGCTCTAGCTTGAACGGCTATCACTCAATGTATAGTGGCAAAGGTAAATTGGTTTTTACTATTTTTCTCCTTGATTCTGGTCTTGTCGGAAGTTGTGGAGCCTTGTAAGTCAATGTTACCTGCACTCTCTGATCGAGCACACGGACGTGGTTGTAGTTCTGGATAATGAAGCCATCTGTAGCTCGATAATCAATTCAAATCGAATTATAGCTCAAGCAATTTCGTCGCTGACGACGTTGCTGCATTTTGATGAATTGCGGATGCAAACGTGGAAGGCGAGATATAATTTGGACAGCTCTTCGAGTTTTTGCGGTGAAGACGCCACCACATGCGCTACATTTCTCCACTTTCCTCCGCTTCTGCGATTGTTCCACGTATTCAAATCCAGACTAATTTCTTTTTTTCGAGGTACTTGGCGGCCCTTTGTCCTCACAGCTTCTGGTGCCTCATTCGGACAGGGCAACAGCTGGGGCAGATGGTGGAGATGCTCAATAGTTGCTCTCTGTTGGTGATCCGGTAACTTAGCCACATTGTTGGCTATATGTTCCATCACTAAAGGCAAATGATCTTCGGGTTTCTTAAAAGCATCAGGACAAAGAGGAATACGTTCCACAATGTGCCAATGGGGATGAAAGTCGTTCAAGCTTAATTGCTTATCCTCGCTGATCAAATTTCTGAGCCGGTGATGGCATGTCATACCCCACATACCCCAGCCAGTCGTGAACGCATGGGAGCATATCTTTTCATCAGATTGGACCGGTCTGCGTGCGTATTACAGCTGCAACCAGACCAAAGGTAAATAAAGAGATGGTAAACTTTGCCAGCATCATCACATGTTTGACTTGCCTTCTCGTTGACTTTGCTCAAAGCAAAATTTGAAACGCTTTTTGTGACGTTCTGAAAGATGTCCGTCTTCGGGGAAGGGTAGGCAAACAGAAGGGTATGCATTTGATCGCTCGCGCGTTTTGCGCGGTAATCTGTCAGGAAACCTTCAATCGACACCTTGATCCTCTTGCAGCATTGCAACAAATCAAGCATGCTCGTGCCCGGATACGTTTTCAGCCGGCTGTGAGAGCTTTCACCACGTGAAGTAACAACATGCTCAAAGTGAGTAACGTTGTTGGTCCATGCCGCAACAAACATTTTCTTGTGAGGATATATCCACGTGTCGTCCAGATATTTAAGCGCTTCCTGGTACATTTGGTAGCGAGTGTGGAAACTGGAATAGAGATCATTAAATAGAGTTTCTGTCTCTGAATGAACTATCTAAAAAATGATATCAGCATGATGGATTACAAGTTTCGCGAAAGTTGCAAAATAAAAACTTCTTACCGCTGCCCAGTCTTTCATGAGCTGTTCGTGATTGCTGCCCAGACGGCCCTTGCAATACTTGGTGAAGTTCTTCTCAATAAGCCACACACACAACAAAATCGAGGCCTCAGTAAATTGATACTGCAATGCCGAGATCAGGGCAAGTTCTCGATCAACTGCAAAGACTTTTGGCAGAGCATCGATGTGGGAAAGTTTGTACAAGAACCCAACAGCAGTCCTGTACGATTCTTCGTCCTCGTTCTTTATGAAAACGAAGGCCGCGGAGAATGTGGTGTGCAATGCGGTGGAACCGACGACGTGCAGGAGAGTCAAACGGTATTTGTTTGTCTTGTAGGTGGAACCCAAGTCTAACACGTCGCGAATGAGTCTCATTAACTCCACCATTGCCGGGTGTGTGGTTTACACGTCCACAATCGTCCAAAACCAGCTCAATTTTATAGGCCTCATCCCTGAAAGCTTTGACCAGAACTTCGACCGGATTCTTGCCGTTAAGCTCCTTTTTGGTCAGCTGTTGAATGGTGTTGTAAAGCTTTTTCATGGGAACCTTTACGCCATGTGTCACTTTCAACTGATTTTGAATGCTTCGTGGAGGCACCGTTGCGTCAAGCAGCCCCTAAAAATGCAACCTACTCGTGCGAGAGATTTTGGTGGGTTGAATGCCCGGCCAGATGCAACGAAGGATTGTGGTTGTGGTTGGCGGTGGTGATGCAGAAGGTCCAAGTTCCGTCCGCTTTCGCATCACCGCGCCCTTTAAATGGGCATTCCAATAACCTGCTGGATGTCCGTCGCTTCCTTTCACCATCGCTGAGGTTATGACTGTTCTTGTACGTCCCGTCGTGATCGCACTTATAGTAGACCTATCGAAGACCCCGCCTCGTTCTCTTTGATCTAACGACGACGATGGCATAACCTTGGGTAGACGCAAAACCGTTTGACTTTGTCTCCATCTTGTTTCTGGAAGGAAAGCTGGTACCAACGAGAGCGGTAGGTGGGGGTTGGAGATGTTCCAGCGACGATTGTCTCTCTCCAGGGTCTTCGCACGCCATCTTGGTGGTCCAGATTGTGCGTGTCAGTTGTCGGTGTTCTCTGTTGTATAGTATATGCTTATGAGGGGACATAGAAGCAATTGCTTGGCTAAGATAGGTATTAGAGGCATGTTCTTATTCCATTGAAGTAGATAAAATTCATCTCTTTAACCTCCAGAGCCTAGACCATTCAATCACAGCATTTTGGTTTAGTGGGGTTTTGTTAAACTGAACTCGACTGTATACGTACATTATTATGCATTGTAATATGTGAAGTCCTTTTAATCATCATTTGAGGCGGGCGGGTGTGCCCCTAGCAAAAGTAAGGTGTTCCCCTAGTCGTGGCCAATATACAATGCTCCTCGGTAGTTGTTTGACATAGGCCATCTTAGAAATTAACAACACCTCCGAATACAGCTGAATGGTGCAATGGATAGCTAGCAGATAATTACAGTATCTGTTTGCATTGATATATGCATGAGGACAGCTTACTGAAATTTATTAGAAGAAGGCAATGTTATATCATCTACGGTTCTCTTTTACCTTAGACTTACATCTTACGTCACTTACATGCTTCCTTAAAACATACGTGTACGCAAGGCCACGTGGCACCTACCTACACTGT
Source organism: Hyaloperonospora brassicae (assembly GCA_947650285.1). Lineage (NCBI taxonomy): Eukaryota > Oomycota > Peronosporomycetes > Peronosporales > Peronosporaceae > Hyaloperonospora > Hyaloperonospora brassicae. Next base: position 23,558 of record CANTFL010000554.1, read on the forward strand.
CATGAGGGTTGGCAGACTATATTTATTCTATAACCGAGGTGATCCGTCCTATAAATTATCCCTAGATTTTACATCAGGGGAGGCTCTACTACAAAAATGGTGTCCTGTCGTTCTTGTGCCTCAGAACAATACCGGCTGCAAGATATTGAACATATGGCATATGATTGGTACTACACACAACTATTATGCAAGTGAACGCGACTACACAGATATGGTGGAATCAGTAACATCGCACAGGCGTATTTTGCATTGCATTTGTCAATTATATGTGAAGGTGATCCAGCCCCGCGTAAGCCGTTTTGTTTTGGTCAAATATTTACCTAATTGCAAAAGTGGCGCCACTGTCGCTATTATATGTAGTACTATGTAGATGAGCCTTAACAATCACTCCCAATATCTGGACTAGATCATTTCGTAGTAGAAGGCTTGGCGCTTAAGATGTACGGTCGGAGTTTTTATTCTGGCCAGACGCTGGTATGCAATGTTAGCACAAGATTCAAGTTGTATGATGCGCGCTTCGGTAACACATCAGTATTGTACCTTGTACTACGAAATTAGTGAAGACACCATCACCTCGCTGAGTAGGCTGTGCTCTGATGTGCGCGGCCATGTAGTGTGGTCGTGTGGTACATATCGTATAGTGTAGAATTGCCATATAGCGTGTTAATATTTTTCGAAGGACATACCAGTTTGTAAGGTAATCACGTTGAGTAAATGAACCACTCCATGAGAAAGTATAAAAGGTTCTGACATAAAAACAAAATGCAGCATAAGATTCAAGTAAGAGACACATAACAGAGTGCACAGTTAAATGATAAAAAACAAATAAAAATGCTGCACATGATCAGAAATAAAAGCACCGCACCAAATCTTTACGAAGTTACAATTTCTGATCCACAAGATGGAAGTGAAAACATGATGGACCGAAAAACGTCAATACTGAAGAAACGCTCTACTGATGGATACGGTCTATTCTAAAGCAAAGAACGACAAGTCATTGTTTCAATAGAAGAGCGTCCTCTACGTGAAAGCGCCCCCTCATGGATGACGAAGACCGGAAGCGATGCAGTCGTAATGCATTGCTTTCGCCCTTGATCATCTGCAACGCAGAACCCTTTCGAAAACATGGCGGTCGTGCAAAAGTCGATGAGATTTATTGTTGATCTCATCGGTCGCCACTTCATTATCAAAACTACTAATGATTCCATATTGTGCGCACCTGGTCGCAGTGGAGAACGCCCGAGGTGCAATAATTTGTTGAGTAGTGCAAGAAGCGAATGCGAATGACTACTTTGACACCATAAGGGAACGAGTCGTAGAGAAAGAGGCACTCAGTACAAACGGAAAAATGTTACATAGCTAGAAGAGGTGGGAGCTGCAATATGCAAAGCATATTGCACAGCTATGGTGGACTCTACAATGTACGAACGTGCGCCGCACGGTTCTATCTGGCGAGCGGTGTATCGTTGTAGTAAACGAGGCGACTTTTGTCAGAAGTGGGGCAGTATGTCGTGAACTTTAGTTGCGCCGATCGCATTTATAGAAAACGAGACCAATACGTCATCGACGCACGAATGTAGGATCAGTAGCAGGAAGGAGCACTCAGGCTGGTCGTGCTCGATGCCAAGTAGCGATAACGGCAATCGCGATGGGAGTGTGTGGGTTATCAGCCTTAGTAGCAACAATCCTGATAAAGTGGTAGCTTTCTGAATGAGAAGTGCTGGGGAGGTTGTGTTGCGTGACGAGATCATGAAAAGTAATCAACTCGCAATGGGTCGAGTCCAGACAAAACTGCATTACACGGAACCGTAGATGATGGGACTCTCTCATTGCCAGAACTACTGACTGTCGTTTTGTACAGCGCAACGACCTTTTCATACATGCTCAAGGGTCGCGGACAAAATGAGCGCAGATACATCAAGTAGACGGAACGAGCAGTTTGATGTGGATAGTAAGCTGGTGCGTTAACGTAATCCACACTCTTGCACGTACTTGTGGCTTTCAGAGTCTCACGTCGGCTTTCATCTCTACTGAAATGGACACGCTTCGTCGTTACAGATACGTCACCATCGTAAGTCACACGTATCTTCACATTCAAGATGCACGGTTACGCTTTTCCGCTGGGTCGAAGTATGTACTTGTGTATTCACGCAGTTATGTGTACTATTCACCATTTCATACGATTCATGCATCCACTTCGAACCCGCTGACTAAGCGCGACGAACGGAACATTTAACGCCCTGCAGCGTCGTCGAAGTCGCGGTAAGAGTGTCGGTACTAGGCGCAGAAACGATGTCGGACTCGGAAGTGCCTGTTTCTTCCTCACTCTCCGTATCAGTCGAAGCCTCGGTTGACAGGCTCGTCTGCGTGGCAGTACCGGTTGAAGCACCCGCGCCCGACGATGCCGACTCAGAAAGCGGGTCCGCGAGTTCTTCGGTATCATCCGATTCTGCTGAGTTCGTGGTGGCAGCGTCCGTTGACTGTTCGGAATCGCTAGAGGCTGCGCTTGCGGTCTCGCCCGATGTCTTCTTGGTGGCCGATGACTTCGACTTCGATGTCGACGATTTACCGAGAGACGCAAACTTCGATGCAGTGGGACCGATCGCCTTTGTAAATAGATCGTCTCCAACAACGATCGCGTACCCGTCGTCATGCGTGTTCAACGACTTGACGCCAAATTGCCAGTATTGCATATTCGACTTAGCAGAGTACACCTCGTCACTCCACGACAAGTAGGACTTCGAGTCAAGAGCCTTTATGCCGTATTCCTCCAGGACAATTGGCTTGCCAACCTTCTCGCTAGAAGATACGTGATCCTTGATCCACTGGACACCCCACGACTCTGCCTTTGCAGGCTCCACACCCCACGAGTCCGGGTAGGCGTGGTAAGTACCGTAATCAATGCTTTTGATCTCAAGGTTGGCGTCGAAGTCGACGCCTGATGGACCGGAGTACAGGTAAACGCTTTTGTCGGTGTTCATGAACCCCTCGCTTCCGGATGAGACAAGGTGGTTCGAGTCCAGCGTTTTGATGTACTATAACGCATTGATCATAAACAATTGACGTCAGCGTGGATGCTAAGCGAGACAAACCAAGTGATTTCAAACTCACCGTAGACATTTCCGTGATCCACTTCGTGAGCGTCGAGCTGTCACAGGTACCCGACTCCTTGAACTCTCCGGATCCAGCGCAACGGCACTCATTGCACAGCTGCCACGACATGATGGTCTCTTCATCCGCATAGCGCTCAACGAATGTCTTGACGAACTTCTTGTATGCCGTCTTCATCTTCTCGTCCGTGTAAAAGTCGTCGTGGAACTTGCCGCCAAGCTGCTTGACGTACACGTCTACCATCCGCATGCGTTGCTTAGTAACACCTTCTCAATGCACGAAAACAAACAACTTGACTCACCGATGCCACCGTAGTCGGACCAGTTGTTCACGAACGGCACGACGAGCTTCACTCCCGCAGCTTTGGCAGCTGCAACCACTTGGTCGAAGTATCCCAGACCGTTGTCACCGGTGTTCACGGTGGCTTTACCATCCTCCCATAACTGGTACACGATGTTGTATGGTGCTGTGCCCGTTTGGTTCAGGTCAGCGAATCCCCACGTCCGGCACACGGTCAGATCGTTCTCAGCCATGGAATCAAAAATCGTAGCTAGATCCGTTTTACTCTGCAATAGAAATAAAAAGTCTTAGTGCTGACCTTGCGTCCTTCCCGAGAGGCATTCATTTGCACATACCCAAGTGATTTCAGAGGCCCAGTAAGAGTTTGTACCGAGAAAGTAGAACGGCTTGCCATCGAGCTCAAACGCTGTACCAGATGTCTTGACGAAGCCTGCGGAGGAAACGTGGGCGATCGAAGACGCCAGCAACGCTGTTGCGCCAGTTAATACCTTCATGTTGCGTTCGATCGTTCTGAATTTCAGCTCGCGAATTGGCAAATGAGGACTGGGTTGACGTGCAGCCGTAGCGACAAAAAAGCTGTTGTGGCGACATGACAGTTCGTTCGAACGACCGCCTGCGGGTGGTCTTGCAGTAAAGCAGCTGGTTTTGGAGAAAGAGCAGTCCGTTTGACTCGACAATTGCAGTGTTCTCGTAACAAGAGCAAATACAATAGCAGCTGCAGCAGGTGCGAGATGCTGTGACAGCTTTGAATTGATTTGTAAAGGCGAGAGGAAAAGCTGTTGCGAATGATGATGAGTGTGAGCGCTTCTCGATGCTCGTCTTGAAGCAGAGATGGCTTGATGCGACCAGTTGTTGGAGTCTGTCAGCAACTCGAGGAAGTGACAAAAGGCGACTGTGGCTCTTCTGCCCCAAAAGAGCTGCGGAACTGTTGATGCAGAGACAACCAGTGACGAGAGGCGGGCCAGTTTTTGGCAAGCTAGAAGAAGGGATTTGGACGATTGGCTCGTTGGGTACATTCCCGTGTGGTTGTAATGTAGACCGACTGGCGTGCTTGAATGCTTTCGATCGGCTTTTGTTCTGGTATTGGCGCTGGATGAAATGACGACCATATGAGATCGACAGTCGCGATGCAACGACGTGTCGATACCAGCTGAGTTTTTTCGCATCAACGAGTCCGGATGTCGCACTGACGATCGACAGAGATCAAGTCAGTTTGTATTGATTACGCCCTTTACGCCTGGCCCCCCTTCCCCTGTCTCAATGGCATGTCCAGTCTGGTAGTTAACAGACATCTCCCTTTTCTTTGCACGTGAAGTTGCGCTCCTTTACCAAAATTTGATAGCTATCCAAGAGATTGGTAACGAAATTTTCATTTTCCATATCTAAGGCCTTTGCATGATTCAATCATTGAACACCAGGTCCTGAAGAAAATGCTGGCGAATGTCATCCTCAAGGACCATGACAAAGCATACATTGCGATGCAGATGGGTCCATTGAATACCGATTGGAGCTTGTTGGACTTTGCACGTAAAAACTGCAATATTTGGCGAAGCAGACGACTGCTGTCGCTGACAAGGCACCTCGATAGTGCGCTGCAAGGTCGCCTGTGTCGAAAGGCTCGCATGGTGAAGCATCCGGCAAGGCGAGCGTGGTCCATCGTTTTGTAGACTCAATGTGTTGATGCTTATGTCGTCTGCACAATTTGCTTGTCTCGTGCCAACTGCAAAGCAGCGGACTTTTCAGCTTCCCTGCGCCTGCTCCCCTAAAGCGAGATACACCCTTCCGAGGACCTCGCGTCTTCTCTGAAAGCTGCATTCTCGATCCTTAAATCCACTTCCACATCAAGCATTTCAAGTATGGTCTCCGCAAGCGGTTTACTAAATGGTCGGCCAGTGTGGCGTCAATATCTACATGCACGCTGGCCTCACAGCTCCTTAACGCTCGCCTATCCCACGGACCTTACCTTTGCATCAACGCGCTTCGTACTGTTGCTGATCAAGCGCTTATATGCCTGCAGCGGCTTGAATTGTTGTCAACTTTGCTCGGAAAGCCTTTGAGTCAAGCACCACCATTACGCCTTCGAACACCACTTTTTAGATGTACGGCTCTGCTGAACGCGGCTGAAAAATGCTGTCACACAAGTGTGTTGCACAATGACCCAAAATGTTGGTCTTGTCAGCATTCCTTTCAGCCGACATAGTCGTATCCGCTTTCGTCGACGCTCCACTTCTCCTCTTCAAGCCTACTTCTATCCACATCTGCATCTTTGCTGTGCCCGTCACAGACGTGGTAGCGACCGTTATGCGGCCGTCGCGTATTGCGTAGGGGACTCGATCACTTACCGCGTGGTATGTGCACCCGATGAAAAGTCGAGTAGACGACACCTCGAGATTCTGAAACATGTCCGGCCTGCAAGTTCGAGGTATCGCGCCAACCTTTTTACGGTTCTCATACCTAATGCGTAGTAGTTGACCAAGAGAGTTGCTTGTGGTATCAACGACGGACGGAGCAGTTGGCGTTTGTTATCGACAAGGCGCGCAAACATAGCTTCTTCGCCGCCTGTGGCTCGTTCGTGTCGTATGGACTCCTCACTTCCTTTTACATAAGACGTGGACACTGTTGTCCGCGTTTCGTCATCGGTTTGACCACTTCTCTATGATACAGTGAGCACCGCGCTCAGAAAAACACCAGGAACTACTAGTCAAATCCCAATCTTGTCAGTCGCTGTTGCATCAGTTGTGGTGTCCAATCGTGCTAGTGTCGTCGTCAAGGCTCCGCTTCATTTCTCATGTGCGCTTGCTGAGAGTGCAGACGAAATATCACAATGTACAAGTGGATGCCTCGCGAGCGCTCAGAGTGTTGTTGTCTAGCGTAGCGCCACAATGGGCTTTGTCATGACAATCAACGTAATTTGAGATCGGTTAGCCTTATCCGCTGTCCAATACGCTTGAGCATGTAAATTTGTTCGTCGCGCAGGGAATAGCAATCTGCTGAGTGTACGAAGCTCAGTTACGACGTAAGCTTTTTGCAGCGTAGTTCGCTCATTTTTATTACCTTGCCGCACCAGTCATTCTGAACACCTCCTTTGCCTCGCTAGACAGCGACCACATCACCACCACGTATAAGCTCTCTCACCCGTGCGCATTTTGTCTAGCTCCTCATTCTATTCGATCTCAAGTGTAATCTACATTCCTTGTTAGACGAATGGTCGGCATTGAGATTCGACCGACGTAAACCTTCGAAGTATGCATTCATTTGCTACATCAGCAATAATTTGTCATCGTTCGTGACCATTGCAAGGTCGACGTGCCGCATTCAAACTTCACCTGTACTGTTGCCAGGGTTGTCGAGTCGCTACGATTGCGATGACACACAGCTTGACCAGTTGAATGATAGAAGAAGGCATTGAAACTGTATACTATACGCCTGAACCGGTAGGCCGATTGTAGTGCATGTCGAGAGTTGTGGTATATCTAGCTTGTGTGTAGGGACAAGGGAGGTCAACCAGACAGCAAGCACTCCTATGCCCATAGTGGTCAGGTATTTCTTTCCAGAATATGTCATATGCAGCCGTTAAGCTCTTGCAACTTGCCGCCGGTCTCCCTCGTAGTCACTCTTATTGTGATATGCGACTGACTTAACGGCTAACGGCAACGGGGTCAGAATAAGGGACAAGAGTACGAGTACTAGCTTATCAGAGCTACAAGGCAAAAAAATTGCAACGACTTCTTTATCAGATTTCGATCTATCACAAAAGATAACTGGAAGGAATTATGTTCGTTTACGACCCATCGCTGTGAGCTTTCACAATCGATGCACTACGTGCTAAAGGTTTACATGGAACATGTTGCTGGTGAACTTCGGTAAATTTCTTAGCGCAACTCGCCAAAGCCCGGTGACTAAAGTTACACGCTGCATTGCGTCGCGTGACCCGTCGGCGTACCGCGACTTCTGCTCATTGGTTGATACGGGCCATTCTGTTAACTAACAAAGCGTGCAGATAATGATCGACGCGCGCTAGGGGTGGCTAGCAAATTGCTTACAGTTAGCGTTAAAATTTATACCGACAAGAAAAATTTAGGTAATTAATTGGTATAGCGTAATTATGTTTGTTAAAATTCAGTTTTAGCTTAATTCAACGCTCGCGTGTAAGTATACATCGGTCTCCAGTGCGTACGTGCGCGTGTGATTACGTGGCATCTGTCGACCCTGTCATCACTATAGGTTAAGTCATCCTATCATTAGCATGAGCAAGGTGTACCCTTACAATAAGAAATCTTATAATTCAGGCGCATGTTGCTGACGAACCGCGTCGCACATACCCCGATATATATGCGACGTCCTAAAAAATTGATGCAGCTTCTGAGGCGGACGTCCTCCTTGAAACTCGCACGCGAGCTCAAGCTCAATATATATCCCAATCATGTTCTTTTCACTGTTGTGACCCTCCAACCGCCTTGACTAGTAGAGCTTTTATTCTCGGTCATTTCTGTGCACTTCTTGCGCCGAGTCTTGCTATTACGCACGTGATAAGACCTGACCTCATGATGCGTATTCTTGTATGTTTGCATGTAATACAAGCGATCACGGTAAATACGGTCAATATTGCGCTGCGAAATATCAATGATTTATTAAAAGGAGCCCTTATTCAACATTAACTTTCTTTGAAAAGTCAAACGATTTTTGCCTTTGAGTGTAGCGGGGTGAGCCCGTTACATAAATTTTGGAATGAAAGTACCAATTTTTGAATATTATCTATTTTGATAAATTTCAATCAACATCACTCGAGAAAAGTGATGTTGTCGGAATATTACCTCTAAGGGGTAATATCCGTGGAGGGGTCCACTTCTTGTTTGATGTACCGTGTATATCAACCAATTTAACCACCAATCGCTGCTGGACGGGCGCAATGGATGGTGGATAGAAGACCCGCATAGGAGACAGTAGTTTAATATAGTTAGATTAAGACGAAATGTGATTTAATAAGAAACATAACTATATTAAATAACAGTTCTACTTTCCCTCAAGACAGAGCTTTCGGGTTCTCGATTGTCTTGGTCGCGCTTCCTCACGCCACGTGTACGTGATGTCGGGCGTACGCACCCTTGTATTGTTATCGATACAAGGCCTTGCTCAGTTATCTGAGCAAGAGCGTGCCCCGTTACACCTGGTAGCACTTTGTAGTCCTTCCAACGACCACCCATCTTATCCATCATGAACATGATGGATGAGGAAGAGAGATTTCACGCCACACGTGAAGGCTTCGCTCATTTGAGTGACCTCGAATGGGCCGCGGTAGGGCGAATGAGCTCTACCGTGGGCGACATTGGCGTTACCGCTATGTTGGAATCTCTTGACAGAGACCAACAACATGCCGACATCGCCAGGTTCATTCAACATAAACTTGGCGCGGAAAGAGAGAAAGTAGCCTTGCTTCACTATGAAGGCTCTCAATAGGCTGAGCAGTTGAGGGAACTCGGTGCTCAATAGACAGAGCTGTTAAGACAGCAGCATTTAAATGCTATTGTGGACGGGACGACGCACACGCGTCGCCCCTAAATCTTGAAGGTTAACATCTCCAAGTACAGTGGAGTCCCGGAAGACTCCCTGTTGTTATGGTTCGTCGAATTATACAAAGCCATAAAGGCACGTCGCATCGACGATGAGCAACTAAAACTAACGTTTGCTCAATCCCACTTGGCAGGACGTGCCAAGACTTAGGTCTTAGGCCTGGAAATGAGCGACCCATACGATTTTGAGTCGCTCAAATCCTCAAAACCGGGCAAAAATGAACGTTTGATCCTCCAAGGGCTGAGTTCAAGGCTCGATCAGAGCTTCTGAAACTCAAGCAAGGTAAGCGGGATGTGCACGCTTACGCTCAGCATATACGACGCCTTGCGATTTGTATAACTGCAAATCCGGTAAATAAACACACGTTGATTACTGTGTCATGCAAGGGCTCTCAGACATACACGCCCGAAATTATCTCTTCCGCCTAGAGTAGAATACTAAGGAAGATGCTATTGCAGCAGCTGAACAGGGAGAATTTAGCATGAGACAAGCTCATGCTAGCTCGAGCTCTAATCGTCCACCGAGACGACAAGAGACCGGAGGTCCAGAATCAATGGACCTCTGTTATGTTGAGAGCGAGAGACCTCGCTCTTCAAACAACACGCGATTGCAGAAGTGCAATCGCTGCCAGAAGTTGGGACACAACTCTTACAAGTGTAGTGCCCCTTGCCCAGTACCTAGCAATACTGAGCGAAACGGACGACCATTTGCCAGAAATGGCAATGGGCGTGGGTCCAGCGCTGTTGCGAAACCGCAACAGCGAAGCGGACCATCAAAGAATGACCGGGTTCAGAAGGGGCGGAGCGCCCTACTCATCCAGCAACCTCAAGAGAATCTTCAAACCTCTTGACGAAAGTTGCTCCAGATACACAATCATTGTGTGTCTCTGCACCTGGTGATGACGTTTCGCTCATCACCTTGAAGTTGGAAGCGACAAATGATTTGTCACTTCGTGCCCTAGTAGACTGTGGGGCGTCGAACAACTTTGTTCGTCGCCAGTCACTAGAGGGTCGTTGGCTCAAGTTCGTTGAGCGCGACATTCCCCTCACGAGGATGACGGTGCGCCTTGCAACAGGGGCATCGATTACCGTTGAGAAACGTGTAGTAGGAATCTACTACACGTTAGAGGGAGAACAGTACGATGATGACTTCATCGTACTAGATCTGAATGACAAATTTGATGTCATCCTGGGATTACCTTGGCTCAGAAGGTACGAGATAAGAGTGAGCTGGCAGCATTGATACGCCAAGATGCCTGCCACTTGTTCATCAGGTGGCCATCTGATGAACGTCATGGAACGTCTACAAGCGTGCGGATGTACTGCAACTGAGTGCGATGGCCTCACTTGCGGAACGGTCGTTAGCACGACAGCACAAGACCTCAGTGTAGCTGATCACTACACTGTGGAGCAAGCTCCCGGCGGCTGTACAGAATTTCAGGCGGCGCCGAAGTTCCACCACTCGAATAAGTCGAGTAGACCAGAACATGGGTGTCTGCCTATCGATTAACATCCTAAGAGTAAGAAACCTGTTGCCGCCAAAGGGCAACACGGTCATCCTAGGTCGACTGGAGAGCCGACCCTAGAGGGTCGAGACCTGACTGTGGTTTCACAGCCACGATCAGAAGACGCAGATGGAATAAGTCCCCACGTACTTGAGGAAGGGCTTCCTGAAGAGTAAAATACTGAGGGCTAAGCTCTCAGCAATCTGTGGAAACCAGTTCCCAGGAAGTAAAATCGCATCGTTGAACGTTTTGGTCAATGATGGATCAAGCGTAGGCGCTTACACGCTTGATCTGGTTGTGCCTCCGAATATAACTTCGGAGATAACTTAATTGCCGACGCTAGAACCGAAATGTTTCTTGCGTGATCTACGCAGTGGTAAAGTCAAGCAGATCTGTGTACTCGTCACATAGGATGAGTATGTGGACGATATTCAGTCGGCAACGGTTTTTACTGAGAGCGAACGGGTTCTCAGCAGTTCATCGATGGACGAAAGTGTCATCGATGAGAAGACTCGGATTGAGAGGTATGAATCTCAATCCTGGAAGTCGCTCCAGGAAAAAGCTTTGTATAAGGATTTGATCGAATTCAGGGATGTATTCCCTGAATCCGTGCCTTCCAAGTTGGCTAAAGTTATAGGCACTCGACACGAGATTGACCTTACACCGGGCTAGAAGTACTGTGTCATGAAGCAGTGGCAACTGCCTCGTGAACGGGTGCTAGCGATCGATAAGTTCTTCGCCGATCGCTTTGCAGCGGGCCATGTGAGGGAATCAACATCCCCTCACAGCTCTTCGACCTTCTGTGTGCGAAAGGCCACAGGAGGGTGGCGGATAGTGCACTCATTCAACAAATTGAATGCTGCAACGGTACCGGCTCAGACGCCGATACCGAGGAAGGACGTAATCATAGATGGTATGTCAAAGAGTACCATCTTTCGTCCATGGATCCGATGTATGGATTCTATCAGGTCCTCATGCTTATTCGAGAAATCTTGTACAAAGCAGTGAGAACCCCTGGGTATGCTGTGGGAGTGGTTAGTGATGCCACAGGGGCTGAGTAACGCCCCTGCAACATTCAACAGATGTGTCACAAATCTGTTGAGACCGGTCCGATATTTCTCACCGAGTTACTTCGACGATGTGTTCGTCCATAGCCGGGCTATGGACGGGAAGACGGACGTTGAAGTTCACAGAACTCACGTTCGTCAGGTTCCTTAACTTATGCGCAAGTATAATTTGTACGCCAACCTCAAGAAGTATATATGCGCGGCTAGAAAAATACCACTTATTGGGTGCATCGTGGGTAAGCACGGCGTAGGCCCTGATCTTAAGAAGATCAAGGCGATTACTGGATGGCCTGAGCTAGTCCATGTCAAGGGACTTCGTAAGTTCCTTGGCCTAGCGGCGTACTTGCACAAATACTCGCGCAGGTACGTCGAGATGGCTGTTCATCTTTCTTGCTTGCTCAAAAAGATGTGAAGTGGTCATGTAACGCTGACTGTCAGCGTTACTTTGAAGTTATCAAGCAAAGATTGATGCAATTGCCAATACTGGCGATCGTAGATCAAGACATACCATTGTATGTGGTCTATGACGCCAGCGATTTTGCTATCGGCTGTGCGTTGATGCATTATGACAAAGATGGCGCAGAACGCGTCATCTGCCATCAGTCGCGTCAGCTGAAAGCAGCTGAGCGTAATTACCCATTGCATGACAAGGAACTCCTTGCCATGAAGTATGCACTGGCTAAGTTTCGCGTCTGTCTCTTTGGAGATAGACCGTCCATCGTCTATACGGACCATGCGTCTCTACGCACGGCCGTAAACAGCCCGCACCTCTTGCAAAGAATGACGAGGTGGCTGTCTTTCTTCGTAAGTACAACTTCTCCGTTGCGTATAAACCAGGACGACTAAACGTCGTCGCTGACGCCCTATCGCGCCGACCCGATTTCGATTCGGGCGCGCAATACAACAGTGAAGAAAAGTCCACTGTTGCAACACCTACAGCTAGTGTGCCGCCGTCAAGTTTACTTGACGACGTGCGAAAGACATACGTAGAAGACAAGGATATTCTGCGCTTGATGGATCATCTGATGAATTCGACTCGCAAATCGCTGAAAGCTTTATTGGCTTTGTATTGATCCTGATCGGATCGGTACACAACACGCAATAGGTTGCTATTTTATATAGCCGTTGCCGGCGACACGCCTCATTTCGTCGTCCCCGCTCATAACGATTTGCGCTTGCGCATCGTGTATGAGTGTCACAATGCCTTAACAGGTGGTCACCGTGGTCGGGAAAAGACTTACCTTTCGATAAGTCGTGACTTTTTCTGGCCTCGCCAGTATCATTTTGTCCGCAAGTACATTCTTGTTTGCGAGAATTGTCAACGGGTGAAGCCCAGTCCTTCCTCCCGTGCACCCTTACAGCCTCTACCTGTCCCGGCAGAGTGCTGGCAGTCCGAATCAATGGACTTCGTCTTTGGTTTCCCCGAAGACGCTCACAAGAATAATGGTATTCTTGTGTTCGTGGACCGGTTCAGAAATATGGTGCATCTTGCTGCTGTTCCTGAGTCGATCACGGCACACATCTGTGCTCGTGTCGTTATCGACGCGATATTTCGACTTCACGGGATACCCCGTGAACTCGTGTCAGACCGTGACCCTCGGTTCACGGCAGACTTTTGGCTGAAGATGTCGACATTTGGACATCCCGAAACAGATGGTCAGACGGAACGTGCCAATCGTGTCATCGAAGAGATCCTTCGAGGATACGCCCGCTCGTTCTCGAGTTGTATTGAATTCCTACCCATGGTGGAATTCGCCATCAATAATTCGGTGCATGCTTCTACACAACACACACCGTATTACGTGAATGGCTTACGCCATCCACGTCTGCCCGCCCTTCTAGAGTGTGAATCTTGGATAATAAGGGGAATGACTCGCTCGAGCAAAAACCGTTTTGGCTCTTGCTCATCACGTGTCGACGCTAACGTCGTCACGTATGATGCCGATGTCGATCAGGTCGACATCGATGAAGAAAACCACCTAAATAATAGCGATGACGCTATTATTGATACAGATGATGATGACGACGCTGGTATATTCAGCATTGCTAACGACTATTTCAGCGAGGATGACGACATCCTCGCCAATGAACAAAAAGAGGGAAGGACTCTTTCTGCAGTTCTCACAAGGTAAACTCAACGAAAAATGTCGAGTCAGCAGTGGTCCGTTTCGTTCAGGATTCCATCGCTTACGCGGTGGACCGTCAGAACCGGAACGCTGACAAGGATTGAAGGGCAAATATACATTCATTTGTCAAAGTCGACTTAGTCCTACTATCTACGGTAAACCTACCTAGACACGTAGTGACCAATGTGGGCAGCAGTAAACTACTGCCCAAGTACATCGACCATTTTCGTGTGCTGCGCCGACAAAGCAACGCATACACGATCAAACTGCCACGTAGGATGCGTACGCATCCTACGTTTTACGTCGGACGTCTCCGCCTGTTATGTAAGTACGATCCCTCTTCCAACGATAAAGATAACCCCCACATTCAAGAACATCCATCAGGCTCTTGCGTTCGCGCTCCATTCGATCATTCTGTAGCGTAATGAAGAGATCTCTCCATTCAAGCGAGAGATATCCATGCGTGCCGTCCCCAGCTCCATAAAGAGAGAGCGGACATCGCGCTCGACCTGCAGTTGCGCGACCGCGTACTCAGCACTGTCCTTCACACGCTCGGTCTCGCGATCCTTGCGGTGCTGCCGCACATTGTCGGTCAGAGGGTAACGCCTGCCCCTCTCGTGCTTTAAATTCTCTCTTTATTCAACAATTGCGCGATCCATCTCGTGCGGGTCGAGATGGTGAGCAGGACGACCTTGGAGGAGGTTTTCACTCCATCTCCACATCATTTGGTTGACTCTAACGGTGGTCAACGCTTCTTTGTGGAGCGTATCTTGAACCACCGTGACGATTCATGATCAAGGACGAGTTACCTCGTCCAGTGGCGAGGGTATGCACCCTCTTCCCTCTTGGAACTGCTGAAGACCCGCTCCCAGCTGATGTAGGATGTGCCCGGTCTCGTCAAGAACTACGACGAGAAACACCCTTTGATGGAGGGCCATCGTCGTACGAACGCCCGCCGCGTTCGTAAAGGGATTGTCAGTTCTCAATTCCTTGAATCATCTCGGACGAGATGCGCAATCTCTAGTAGGTTTAATTAGGGAAATACGGCTCCCTATGGGCGCGAACTGAGCTGTCAACACAACTCAGACATTTATCTCTGTACGAGAGACATGGTAAATTTGCCTCTCGAGACAATCGGTTCAATTTGTGCCGAGCATCAGTATGCGACTTCAGCTCAAACCTGTTGCGAGCAACATCAAGTTTGTCTATCCAAACCTTGCGGCCAACATTCTCAATGTTCCCGATGAACGAAATCCACGCCTGAAAAAAAGAGAGCTCGTCTCTCTTGAGGTTGCCGCGGTACCATCGATGTAGAAGTCATGCTCAGTGCGATAATGGTTCGCACTGGGGTCAAGATCATGGATCCTTGACGAGTCAAAGAGTGGGATTCGACAACTCCCAGTGGTATACCCATACTACCCTCTCAATTTGCTCACGGAAGGCATCCATGGCTTGTTTTCAGTAGCAGATTGTAACGTGTCACGATTCTGCTCCCCTTGCGTGGTATTAAAGTAATCACTGACACCACGATCGCCGCAATACCTCGCATTACTGCGGCTATGGCTACGATGACTCCGCGAAGAGTCATCGACATCGTCATAAGGACGTACGTCCCCATGATGCACACTCGCCTCTTATAAATACGAGCGTGATCGGTTCGATCCCGGTGACGAATTCTTGGACTCGTCGAATGAAACGAACATCTCATGCCGCAATTCAGGATCGAGACTTATGCGAGGCGCAGCAGTCTTCATTTCCGCAACCGTACGGTCGGGCTCTGAGGACGGCTTGGAGTCGGGCGGGGAATCTGACTCGCCCGAATAGATCACCTCTATATCGGGGTCGACGTCCATGGGACTACCACCCGCAGCCGAAGCTGCGGGTGAAGAAGCTGCACGTGGATGACCACGTGGGCCTGCAACTATGGGTGTTGCAGGCTGCTTATTAGCAGCAGCAGTCACATTATCGCCTACCGCCGAGTCTTGAGTGTCTTGCCCTTCGGCTGCACGCATTTGGCAGCCGCTTCAGACGCAGCCTGGTTCGCGCAGCGCATGGACGGATTCGTCATGCGCTGTAAAGTCGAAATGAGAAGGAAATGACCAACAAATGCTCCCCGTCTCCAGAGCGACACGACCGTGGTCTCTCTGTCGCTAATTTATCAATCAGTCGCTGAAGTGACTGATGGTAAAGGGAGGGGTGATGTAACGGGGTGAGCCCGTTACATAAATTTTGGAATGAAAGTACCAATTTTTGAATATTATCTATTTTGATAAATTTCAATCAACATCACTCGAGAAAAGTGATGTTGTCGGAATATTACCTCTAAGGGGTAATATCCGTGGAGGGGTCCACTTCTTGTTTGATGTACCGTGTATATCAACCAATTTAACCACCAATCGCTGCTGGACGCGCGCAATGGATGGTGGATAGAAGACCCGCATAGGAGACAGTAGTTTAATATAGTTAGATTAAGACGAAATGTGATTTAATAAGAAACATAACTATATTAAATAACAGTTCTACTTTCCCTCAAGACAGAGCTTTCGGGTTCTCGATTGTCTTGGTCGCGCTTCCTCACGCCACGTGTACGTGATGTCGGGCGTACGCACCCTTGTATTGTTATCGATACAAGGCCTTGCTCAGTTATCTGAGCAAGACCGTGCCTCGTTACATCGATAGTCACATATGAAATACACCTTATAGGTATCATCGGCAGCTATCGACGGTTGGCTGACTACTGATGTAATACTATGTGTCAATATGTCGCCAATAAAGCTATTAAACCAGTAGAGACGAGCGCAGGGGTACCGAAGTGTTTTTTTTGCGACTAGACATGGGTGAAGTCCACTTACAACCGATTGTAAACACGAATGAGTTAGTCATGCTAAGATATACCTGCTCCATTGTTCCATGCAACGGATCGTTTTACTTCGTTATCTGCTATTTCTCGTGTACAGGAGCGTCCGTGAGTGACAGAACACCTGTCTACACCTCACATATACAGATGTATAAGCATTGTCGTATAAGCACAGGTACTCCAACACATCTTAGAGCACTTCTCAATACATCTAGCGATCATAAAACTATCAGCCAGGAGTAGTGGGTAAGCGTAGTTTTGCACCACGTGTGTAAGAATCGGCTGTATAAGCGACCGCTTTCATTAACGTGTATATATCGATGATTATGATCCGGGCAACCGAGCCGTCAGTGGTCATCTTGGTCCCAACAAAAGAGATAAGCAATGCGTTGATCGCACAGATTTTTACGTAGACACGATGTCGCAAAGGAGATGAACTTTGCTGCATCAAAAGTTCTACCAGGCAGAACTGGGAGTATAAGGATATTGAACAGCGTAGAATTGAAAATACATCAGCAAGATACGATGTTGTCAGGTAAAGCACTTGCGTCGATATGTGAAGAAAGCTAGAAGCACTTGTGTAGGATTACAATTAGTGCCGATAAACAACTCATTCATGTATAACAGATCGATGCTCATATGATCACGTTTCCATAGTCATACGAATGCCGCCACATGGTAAAACAAGAGTCATGTGGAGAGCCTGTCGTAAAGGATCTCACTGTAGCCACAGTATCACATAAAAATGATCTTAAGTGATTTGTATTAGCAAGGTAGTCTGTCTGAAACGTATTTGCTAAAACCCAGTACTGTTGTTTATACACATGTAGTGGTAGATCCCAATAAGTCTATATTTATTATATAGTATTTATATTGAGCAAAATTGATCGAGTCATTATAAATCTCGTTTTTTTGGTCAAGCAAAGCAGATCTGATTACTCGTCGCATAGGATACATACGTTCTGGCGACATAAGGTCGGCAAATAAGTATATAGAAATAATTGTTGATAGTCTGCGTATCGTATGACAAAAGATCAGTCTATCTGAATCATATGACTGAGTGGTACACGTCTCAGTCCTTAAGGCATCTCAAGTCGAAATGTATCGATCAGTATGTGATTCAAACAGTAGGTGTACGCTGAGTACGTACCGTGACACTGGTTAATGACAAAGTCAATCATCATGATGTCGACAGTACGCTAGGTTTTAATTGCTACGTCATCATGAAGCGGTAGCATCTATCGCGTGAACAGGTCATGCAATCGACTAGTTGTTGTTGATCGCTTAGCAGCTGGTAATGTGCAAAAATAAAAGCATACAATTTCACAACATTGTTGCGAAAAGCCATTAGTGACGGCAAATGGTGTAAGAATTTGAAACGACATACGATGCAATGGTACTGATCGTTTTGCCGATGCAAGAAGGATGTGATCATGTACAGTATGTTGAAACCGATCGTTCATAAATCCTTTAACAAAACTACACTTTTGTCAATCGATGTATGGACGATCTGTTACTTTTTTTAACTAGTGAACAACACATATCAGACACAGCACAACTACTCTGAGTGACATCAACTAGTAGCGGCTAGCAATGACAAAAGTAATCGTTACGATCCAGGCGCTTCCATCAATGTAGGAAAAATTTGTTCATCCCGGATCAAGATGTACACGGATCTATTTATACGATGTTGTCATCCTTATTAAAGTCATCGATGGAAAGACAGAACTAAGGGCTCATATAATTCAACACAAGATGTTCCCAACTTGTGCGCGCGGATAAGTTGTACGCCAATCTCAAGAAATTAGCAATCAGCAGTAGGCAATATACTGCTTCTTGTATTCATCGTGTAAGAACGTCGTACGCTTCAAATATATGACAGCTCAAGAGCGTCTCCGAGTAGACTGCAGTCGTCAATGTGATATTGGCTGCTGTGTGTCAGGGATCCTTACCAATACATACATCATGACACGAAGTCAATTTAGAGGAGTGCAGACGAAAACAAGGACACTATACGTGGCATGCGACGCCAGCCGTGTCGCAATTATCAATGAGTAGATCTAAATGGATTTGGAAGGCGTGGACCGTGTCACTAAATGTCTGTCTCGCCATCTTCAGTATGAGAGTGTGAATGGATTCAATTGATAAATTTACAGTTGTGGGTGTGAAGAATGTGTTGGCGACCTTTGGTCTATACATCTGGTTTTACTGCGTCTCTTTGGACATGTGTTTGGTCAGACAAAATATGAGGCGCTTAAGTTCAATAAAAGCACGGGTGAACAAGTGGACTTTTATCCACTATTTCGATAGTTGATCATAATATGGTCATTGAGCCGAGTACCCTCCGCATCGTAGAAACGTTCTGTCCGTCAAATTTGAACAGGTACTGCGTCGAATGGTAGGTGTCGAGCACATCTGTCTATCACTTTCGGATGATAAAGACGATCTTTATTTTCTTCTGATAGCCAAAGGCGGTGGTCAGCCTATCGCGATCGACCTCGTATTGTGCGGGTCGTCATGAACAGTAGGTCGTGTAAGGCGCAACTGATCATTATATAATTGTGGTCATGCTGGTCATCAACATTCTTTAGAAGCGATGAGCTATAGACACTAGAATGAAGCTGCGATTGTATTGCCGAGCACAATAGAAGCCTTATAATTTCACGTTTCGAGCATCATGTCGCGAGGATGATCAAATACATCTTTAACATATATTGTCAATTATTCAGCTAGCTGGAAGATGGGCTGCATGAGATTGTTGGGGGCGTTTCGGTGTTGGTAACACCTCGCCCCGCGAAACAACTGTTATCTCCGAGTGGTGAATCTTGGACGGACATTTACCGTGTTCATGCACGTTCAACGTTCCGTCCTTCCCGAATTTGAGTTCAGTATTGCTATTGTTTTTCTTGGGCCAGTTGCTGACCCAAATGACCGGTCGCTGGATCCATACTTGATTTTGCCGTCTGCCGATCTAAACAAATCTTCTTCATAGGATAGCAGCATTACATTGACAGCTTGGATTGTAGGATTGGGCCGCGCACATAATTCATAATTCATACTTTTACGACCGATGGTGCTCAAATGCTTCATTTGTACACGTCAGAATCTTAAAAGACTGGTGATCCAGGAGCCACAGCAGACGACCTTGTTTATTACCTCATGGTTTGTACCCTTCAAAAGTTGCATTCCTTCTTAAATTGAAGGTCTGAACGCTGACATGGTCAGACCTTATAGTCTCGACAAAGCTTGTTGGAGGAGGTTCAACTAATCTAATGTTAAGTGTATTGTGCGATCATACTTTCATTGACGCGGCGCGACCTGACACATATATTATAATTGACAGATCAGTGGGTGTACTCACCCACCACGCCATCTCGTCACTTTTTTCATGCCATCTGTGCAGAAGCAGACAAAAACGAATTATACGAAAAACGTTATTTCAACGAGCTAATTTTTTGAGAAAGTTGTCTTTGGTTTAGCGCCTATGAAGTAGGAATGGAGCGACGCGATGCAGATTTGGAGATACCCGGACGCAAAACGACTGGTGCATTGCAAAAAAACACGTCTAAGTTACATGGCTCGCGAGCTCGTGAATGGAACATGCATGCATCGCCTTCGTTTTTACCTTCGCTAGGTTTAAACAGGCGGCCACGCCTTACATCTTGGCAATAACATGAGCTTAGAAGAGCACAGCTCATCATAACCATACTCGCCCTCGTTTTCTTGACTACGATACCGCTTGTCTGAACGGCAGACGAACTGACGTGTGCTGCTACTACATATTATATGTAACGGTGTTGTGTACCTCAAAGTCGTACTTCCTGTTTATGGACGCAATATGAGTGAGGCATAGAGGTTGTAGATCATCTACCTATTTGTCCCTACCGGTCAGTTCGGGCACACGAACATCTCGACGACAGATGCTACAATAACCAAGCAGATATACTTAATATTGGATTTTCGATGCCAATCTGATGTCTTCCTACGAAATCTTCTACCCTTTCTTTTGATTACCAAACAATTTTGGAATATCAAAGAGGAAGTCACCCTGATCAATTTGAGGTCGCTTGATTCAATCATTCTTTCCGCCATACTTTCGAACGTGGGTTGAGCATTATTACCGTCAGAGGATAAGCAAAAAGGGGCATAATAGCTGTTTGTTTGCTTGCACTCGATCAAAATGCTGCAATAATATATATGGCCTCAGCAAATTGTTACGCATCAACAGAAGCTAAAGTTATTGCTTCAGAGCGACAAAGCTAAAGGATCGACATGCAAAGCGGAAGGCACGCTGATGACGCGCGCAGTGCTGAAGAAATCTTATGGTCGTCACAAATAAAGTTGCTAATGGTGATGGCCTAGGTAGTGTCAATTCGGGTATTGCCGTTTGGAAGCTGCAATGGTGGATGCAGTATTGCTATCTGCAGTGAAGATCTTATTGCACTCAGGCTTCAGGACCCCGGTCCGCATCAATCGTAAGGCACAATCTACCAAGGGACCTAATATGCGACATATTGACACAATCGGTCGTTTTGCGATGACACGAATACTGGTGATCGTGTTACAGAAGGTCGGTCTTGGAAGGCAAAGCTTTGATCGTCAATATATTTGCATAATACAAGAAGCCAAATGATCAACGGATGCGAAAACTAATCTGACGCCACCGTAGTGTTCGATCTCTTTGTAGTAGCTACGACGTTTGCACGCATCATAATGGCTCACTCATTTTATATACGGTCTTGAACATGTATATTCGAACGTATCGTGAGTATCCAACGCCGGTGCGTTATTTCTACCTTTGCCATCTTGTAGTGCATTTTTTGCCGTTCCTTTGTTTGGTGCGCTTATTCCCTTTCTCATGCTGTTGTGCACCCTTATTTCAATGATTGCTTCGTGCATTTTGTTCTATCTCCACATCGTATTCTAAGCTTACTGTACGCAGATGGGCGTGAGTACGACATACGCAAGTAAAACAGCACACAAAACGATAAAAGGCATCTTGTTGCACGCAAATCTATTCCGGCTGAAATTTGTTGGCCTTCTTTAACTCGTCAACCACACGGCGGTCTTCTTGAAATCGTTCACGAAGCGTTTTCAATTCTGTACCGTCAACCACAGTTAGTATACACGATAACAAGTCTGTCTACAAGACCAAAGAGATATCCACGTACGGTCTCGCTTCTTCTCGCGCGTCTGGAACCTGTAGAAGTTATCAATTTCCTTGCTCTTGAGTTTCTTAGCGGGTCTAGCTAGCACCTCCTCTGCTAGAATCATCCCGCGCTTCTTCGTGTTTACCACGCTCTGGAATCCATCGTCATCCACCCGGTTCTTCAACTCTTTACGACCACGTAAACTTTCCTCTTCTGCTGCATCAAACGACGCCATGAACCGATCCGCCATGTCTTTCAAAATCGAGAGACCCGGACGGTTACGACGATACTTTGCCGCGTAAGCTGTTCCCGCCAGCAACTAGCATTAGTATCAAATACATTAATGAAGATGTGTAGTACCTCCTCACCTTGCAGACCGCTCACTTGTCTTGGGGTAGGTGTCTCTGTAAGGTCCACCTGCAGCATTTTGTTCAGCGATTCTTCTGTCTTGAACACCACGTACGCTGTGCGCGTGCCGCCAATATCACGTGCACAATCTCCTTCATCGTCTTTTTGGTGACTATTCTCCACGTAAAGTCCTTCTGATCCTGCGACAACGTGTTGAATAGCGCCCATCGACTCGAAACACGCGCGTAGCCACTCTTCTGACGCGCTTAGAGGCAAATTGACGACATAGGCAGTGCGATCAGCAGCCAGAAGGGACTCGGCCCTAGAGCTGGACTTGCTGCTGTGTTTCTTGGCGTAAACAAAGCGTTGGAAAGAGCTGTGGGGAAGCGGCAGCGCAATGGCGTGGTAGCTCCCGACGTCCGGGGCCGTTGTCATGCTGGACACGGGTTTTCGTGGTTCGCAGACTATGTGAACTGATTGGCTCGATCGATCGATCGATCAACCAGACAAACAAACAAACAAACAAACAAACGTTTCTTTTGTAGTGAAATGTATTAGTGTCACTTCGGTCTGTTGGATGGTGTGGTCTGGTTTTGTGTGCGGCTTGACGTGTCAAAAAAACAGTTTTTGTCCTTGCAAGGTTGCTGTATACGTACCATGCCGAAGCACTGAGAATGTACGATTGGCAGTTGGGTGCTTGTCAATGCGTGGTAGAAGTAGCGTCTCGGTAACAGTTGTGCACTGCTGACTGCATGTGAAGTCGACGAAAAAGAGGAGGTTCTGCAAACTGAAACATGGGGCTATAAGACCATCGAAGCGTCAAGTCAGTAGGAAGGATAAAGCTGCACACAATGGACGTAGGAATGAACTAGGCAAGCAACGTCTCGTCTGTCAATGAGTGCATACGATGCAAAGGAAAGTTTAGTGTCGTGCATCAACCATTCGGCGAGGAACACATTACGAGAAAAGCGAGTAAGAAGGTAACGTATAACTAGAAAGGCAAATGACCAGCTACATCCTAATACGGTACGATAGGAGAATGGATTCGAAATTTCGAACGCAGAACAGCTTGTTTGACGCGACACTGTACTGGCACCAAGACAAAAGCATTGCAGTTGTCCTATGCTGACGCGATGATGGTGTCGTGCGTGCCACGAGCGCTTTGTCCGGTTCATTATTTGTGGTACACTCGTGTCTTGCGTGACTACAGAACGACAGTTGGGCATGCACAATGTCATGTCTTGCGATGTCATGATATTGTGCATGCCTGAATGTTGTTCTCTTACCGGTGACATCATACTGCCACGAGATGATGTCGATGCATGAAGTAGATATTCGGTCGAACACGGCGTACGGTAAAACTGGTGCTTATAAATGATTTTGTAGTAATGGCGATCAAGACATGTCGATGTAAGCCAACGACAATGGTGCGAGTGGATTTCTGCTTACACAGATCAAACGCAGGAGCTCTTTCTGATCCACCGCATGCTGTAGACCGCTTTCACGTTAGGACGGCGGACAACCAAATTCGGTATGTTCTATGCAGCGGCGCAACCTGCTACACTTGACCAGCCCATCCAGAACATTCGAAAGAAGTTTGACGCACCACAATGAGCGTGTACATTTATTTACTCGCTTTTGGTTTATATCTCGTCGTGACACAACTTCCATCGTCGTTGCGTATCTGCTGAGGCATTATCAACACCAGGTGGTAGTCGTGCTTAGTATCACACGGCGCAACATTGAGCCACATTAGCACCTAGCTATTTATTCACATAGGAACATGGCAGTCTTATCTCACGTCTGGCTGAACGACCAAACAACCAAGAGGACGGTGATAGATGGCTTCAACTTCTTACCTTTCTGATTGATTCATTCGATCACAACTGATGTGTTTTCATCTATGCTACGAGCATCAATCACGACGCGCGATTGATACAACTTGGCGCACATCCGAAACCCTTGCGTCGACTCCATCATGAATGGGCCATAAAGCAGACTGGACGACTTCTTTGAAAGTCCACTGGGTGTTGACTTCCTAGCAAACGTACGTTGCGCCACAACTCAGCCCTCGAAAAGTGTCAAGTGGCACGAACCGTCGACTGCCAGTTGTATCTCTATGAAGGGCAGTTAACAACCAGTCGATTTATAAGTCTCTTGCCTCATCCAGCTCCGTATTTACATGTAAGGGGCATTAACGTTATCCAAATATCATCAGAACCCACGATTTTGCTAGCGTGGGTATTTGACATGGAGCATCAACTACAAAACGGCCACGACACACGCCGTAAAACGTCTATCACTGGATGGCCAAAGTAGCACAATGCCACGTTTCTTTACTGGTCTTTTTCACTTTTCTGTAACAAGTGCTTTGTTTCCATGAAAGTTTGGTCCCCGCCGTATGGTAAACATTTATTTGTATGTGGTCCAAAACCAGTGGCTCCCGTTGTCTCAAGGGTCAAGAAGCCAATTCTTTGCCATGCCGGACGCGTCGAAGGGCTTTGGTCCCTTTGTCATCGGCTCTGCAGTCGGCGCGGTCGCTATGGCGCTTCTCCTTCGACGTCAGCGAACGAAGCTCCAGAAGGCTCCTCTCAAACTTTACATTTACGACCACTGCCCATTCTGCGTGCGTGCCCGAATGATCTTTGGCCTCAAACAAGTGCCCCACGAACTCGTTTTCCTGGCCAACCACGACGAAGCTACGCCTATCGGTCTAGTGGGCAGCAAACAGGTTCCCATTCTCCAACTGCCTAATGGCAACGCCATCGCCGAGAGTATGGACATTGTCCAGTACGTGGACGATCACTATGGCGGTCCGGCCGTGCTCTCTCCGTCGGCCAATAGACCTGAACTTGAGCAGTGGATCACGGACACGGCAAACGTATTCCGACTTTTGTACCACCCGCGTTTTCACGCTGCTCCGTTTGCTGAGTTTGCTTTACGGGAGAGTCGCGAGTACTACCGTCTGAAGAAGGAGAAAAGCATTGGCCCGTTCCACGACGCACTGGCCAAGACGCCAGCGCTTGTGCAACAAGCGAACTCGTATCTAGAGCAACTGGTTGCAATATTTCACGCGAAGCACTCAGTAAATGAGACGCTGAGCTACGACGATATCGACTTGTTTGGCCGTCTGCGCGGGTTGACACTTGTTCGTGACTTGAAGTGGCCCCCCCAGCTCCGCGAGTACATCGACTACATGTCGAAGGAAGCGGACATTCCGTTGCTGGATGCTATGGCCATGTGATGAGGAGGGACTTCGAATGTAGACAGCTGCAGATGAAAGACAATGGATGACGCTGAGCTTATGAAAGTCAATCGAGGCCACTTGAGACAAACGCGTGTTCGTGCTTCTGCGCTGTTTGCTCGCTGAACGTTGTGCTTTGATGTAGCTTACAAGTTCTAGCAGAGGATGAGGGACTATCAGGCGGCTCACTCTGATGGACACTCGTCTTTGAATGACAATGGACTGATAGTACGCTTCTGCAACAGGTGTGATCTCTTCCATCGCCGCTACTTTGATACGTGTCTTAAATATAGTGAGTCGTTCAGGTAACTCTCGGCGTTCGTAGCTGGCGTCACACCTAATCGATCGTCTTCGACACGCGCCGTCAGTGGGTCGTGACTCAATAGCTAGAGTGTCTTACATATATCCTGACGTGAGACACGCATAACGTACCATAATGACCTAGTGACCCAGTGTTCGCAGGCCCATTTGGCGCGCCGCGCCCATGGGTAGGTAAAGAACATAGCCGTCAAAAACCAATTATTGCCGTGTGTCTATCATGCTACTGAAAGGTCCAATGAGTCTTCGTCACATCATGTCTCCATAATCAGGAGTGTATCTAGGTGCAAACACTTCGGTTAGCAAGGCTACAAATCGAGTACACGAGCGCCATAAGTAGTGGAGTTGGGCCTAAGAAAAGCTACTACATTGAGAGGTCAGACTTCAGTATCGACGGAGCTGACGTGGCCAATAACGATCAACTATCGCCAGCACTGTTCGACTGAGTCGGACTGGCCCAAGACGCCATCCGTTACAGCTTGATCGAAGACAGTTATCTGGGAAATACGACTATCTAAGGTGAGACACAAGACTTGCAGCTTCTAAATTCTTCGTGACCCTTAAGCTATCGATGGTGGATGAGGGACTCTCGTTTATACGCCGGTTGACAGTATTTTTGTGTATAAGGGTACGTGCAGGTACGCGTTTGCGCCTCGAATGACTACTGGATAAACAAGTGCATTGACTGTGTAAAATGGCAGGCACGTCAAAACATTCGAGTATCGATGGAGAAATCCGTTTTGCAAAACACTTCAGATAAGGAGGACAAAAGGTCTGCGACGATAGAGTCGTCACGGTAGGAAGTCCTATTCGTCAAGGACATGTTGCAGCACGTGCTCAAAACACCGAATGAATTATGACGATGACAATGTCACTTCAAAGTCAATTACCGAACAGTAACAACTAAACATCATGCGCGATCTGCTTTTCTCACACTTAATTTGTGGTTTGCGGTACAGAGGCTCGGTTATGCTTATGTCAGGCACGTTGGACTATTGTCGATCACAACTCAACTTGAAGCTAGTGGCTGCCTTTGCTATAATTTTTTTCAAAAACTTATCTTACGTGTTGTGTGTGATCTAATATCACACGCTGTATAAAATCTCTACGACAGGTAGCTATAAAGTACGCTACGGCGCCCAGCAACTTTTCTTGCGCGAACCTCATCTTCGTTGAACAAAAGAGATAGACATAGCTGAGACAGATACATAAGGAGCTAACCTTATTTATACCGTGACTTCATCTACTTTAACAAATTAAATTAGAAACGCGCTGACAAGACTTCATATCCAACTCTTTATCAAATATAAAATGATTTTTTACTATCAAAAACAAAACATACTGTGAAATAGGCCACGTCGATGAGTAGCGACCCTTAAAGAGAATGATATATACAATTGCTCTCTGACACAGATCTGCCAGCATGTATATATATATATGCATATATATATGCATTCAGCTTTTGGTCGAAAGTATCATATTGTTTATAGCACGTAAGATTTTGATATTATATAAAATATGTACCAAGATAATCAACAAATGAGAATTATACCACAAAGATAAAAATACAAAAAATATACCAAGCCTGTTCACCAAAATATACCAAGCCTGTTCACTAAAATATACCGAACCTGTTTACTACACGCAGCATTATACATCCTCACTGAGTTAAATAACCAGTCATTTTTGGCAAAATAGACCATACTGCCACGTGGAAAACAATTAATGTACCACCTCCTCTACCTTTTGTTGACCACACATTAGCACTTGTAATTTTGCGCACATCGGATGTAAAGCGATGACGAGAAGCAGCATGCTAGCAGCTTCTTCGAAAAAAGGTGTTACAGTAGCAAAAGCGACATCATTCAAGCTGTAATTGAGAACAGCCGACAGTGGAACCGGCCGTATCGTGTTGTCTCAAGTGATAAGCGATGTTACTAAGCTGTGTGCACCCAAGATGACTGTTCGTTTGTGGTGCAGTTTGCCATTTCACCAACATGTGGCCCTCCGTCTAATTTTGCTTCTCACTTTTGTCAAGTTTCGAGATCATCCAAAGCACCTCGTAGATATGCCACTGCGAAAAAAATGGATGTAACCCTGCAGTCCGAGATATGGCCATGACCTTTGGCAAGAAAATTACACCCTTGATGATCCAAATGAAGTTGAAGAATGAAGGGATTTCCGTATCCTTTATGAACTGTTTACACGAGATTAAAAGGTTAAAGATCGACTTATTCGGCAGTGATATTGAGCAATACAACCTCATTCCATCCTACATGGTTGGACTGAATGATCGAGGTCACGAAACGGAGCTCGAAATCGTAAATGATGCGTTTTTGCGATTGTGTGTCATTTTACGAGAAGGGATGAAAGTTTATAAGCCATACAGCGAGCGTGATTTGCCGTGGATGGCACCTTCCTGAAGACTTCCATCGGTGGGGTCCTTCTGGTGGCTTGATTTCGCAATGGTAACAACTAGATCCAAATTGTTGGGGTCGCTATTGTCTCGGTGGAGAATGAAGATAATTGGACTTGGTTCATGAATTCCCTACTCTCCCACCCCCAACCAACTCCAGCCTTCATGATATCTGATAGGGACAAGGGACTTACGGATGCGGTTCAGACAACTCTAGCAGACGTCCCTTACTTGTTTTTGCTTTCGGCTTCTGATGAAGAATTTTACAAGAAATACAAGTCGAAGAAGTTGAAGGATTTGGTGTGAATATTGGCTTGCTCGCAGACAAAGGTTGCGTACGAGAAGGCGGAAACAGACGTTACTAGCTTGGACAAAAGTGCGTTGGCGTGGCTTTAAGTTGTTGCCCTGATAATTGGTCAATCATATCACTTCCCATTTCCAAGGTACGAAACCTTGATATCAAATAACGTGGAAGCTGTAAATAGCGCGTTCAAGAGTATGCGAAGTAGTCCAATTAGCGACTGCTATATGGAGATTTAGCGTTACGTGGCGAGTAAGTGAGCTAAAAACGTAAGAAAAGTGAAAGGGTGGAGAGTACTATCTCCATACGCATCTCGCAAGGTGGAAAAACACTAGCTGCTGCAGCTTGGGGTGAAATTGATGTGAGCTCTACCTCATTCTTCGTGATCGCAATCCGGTCGGGTGTGGGGATTAATCCGGTGAAGTTTGCAGTCCAATTTTGTGACAAGGTTGTTCGGTGCTCGTGTGAATATTCGAGGATGTTAGCTCTCCTTGCGTTCATGCTCTAGTTGCGCTCCAGCACACTGAAAATCTTGCCAAAATGATAGCGTATTCTCATGACTCGTGGAAATCAAAGACGCTTGAAGCAGCCTATTTGACGAGACTACACGATAAGATATTGCGGCTAGTGTTGAAAAATGCCCTGACAAGATGTGTGTGTACCGCCCCATCGATATCGAAAAAGGGAGAGCGCCCAAAGTAGAAGCGGATCCCATCTTAACTAGTAACTGACAAAACGGATAAGCGCCAAACCGGAAGATGTGGAATATGCAAACATTTAAGTAATAATCTTAGGACATGTCCAAGCGTAGTCGCCTGATTGAATTTTACGTCATCGCTAATACGTATTGCATACTGATCAGAGGGTTTTTCTCAAGGCAGGGTCCCTCGCTAGAATTTCACAGAAATGAAATTAAAAATTATTGTGATGGACACACGGAGGATCGCTATCGTGACGTACGTAACTACATGATTTGATTGAATAGAACTTCGTTTAAACCTATTAGTACCGAATAAATAGGGTATGTGATTTTGCCTATAAAAACAGGCTTGATAATTATTATGTATGATCGATCTTGTGGTACAAATGTTTGTTGCTAATTATCTTGGTATATATTTTATATAATCCCTTGGATTTTAGAATCAACCATAGAATATTATTAAGTTGCTAACAAACTGAGGCTTATCTGTGCAGCATGCATATATGTCTAAGGAACTTTTTCTGTATATGTTTAGTTTGGATAGAAAAAAACTTATCTGAATGACATTATAGAAATATGTACTGTGAAATAATACTTATATTCATGAAATAAAATTGTGATTTTCTTTCTATTAAAAATAAATCTATTGATTTTTAGTAGGTCACCTAAAAACACCACCCTATCTCACGTGTTAGCTATAGACCACTGCCAAAAGCATACCAGCTTTCGCTATTCCAACCCAACGCAAAGAAGATGATGCTTCCAGCTTATGACGTGCGCGCCGTTTGTAAGGAAATATGGTGCATTTCAGAAATACTGAGATGCATGACAGCAAATTCATTGAGCGCAGCTTCTATCGTTGTGCTTACACCACCTCTTTTTGTTCGTACATACAAACGTGTTTCGTCGTTCGTGAGATCCCTTTTTCAAGTTGCGGTCGAATAACAGTTGCTGTGGCATACGATTTTTGGAATTCTATGTAGACGGTTAAAGCAACACACTTATTGTAGTGTGGCTATGACCGCAAGCGCAAACTGGTAGTTGCTGCTATAAGACTGAATACACAATCAAGGCAATATGTACTCGTTTGGACAGCGTTATAGATTGGCTAGCAACAGGCGTAAGCCTCCGGCATTCTGTAATTTGCACGGCTTCAACCTTGTTTGAATGTGTCCATCTCAGAATACTTTCTTTGGCGCGAAAGACCACCTGGTACACTTAGCGCCGGTAGCTTTACTAATAAAGGCACATAATCGTTCTTTCAATGTTGCGATGGTAGTAAGTGGTTGCTTAGGTCATTCATGCTCCAGTGCTAGCGCACACTGCTTCAACAAGAGATGGGCAGACACACTTTGTGCGGCACCAAATCGTCCCATATTACAAACCGACTCAGCACATACATATGTGTTTAGAGCAAATGTCTCTAGTTCTCGCTACACGCTATAGGACACCCATGTAGCGATAGAAGCACAAACCTCTGACTGGGATGGGCAGCGAGTGGCAGTAGTGCGTTACGATTTGCTGTCGCTTTGCGCTTTTGCCGACTTGATAGGCTAGCATTGGGCGACAGCTCGATGCTAGTCACACCACACGATCGATTGGCTTGTGACGAAACAGCATTTGGCTCACTTCGAACGCAAGTGCTGTGTAGGACACAGAGCTTTTACATGCTTGTCAAAGCGCAAACGTAATTACGCCGTGCTTTTTACAGCTTACGCCGCGGGTGGGGTTTGTTGTGCAACATTGCTGTAAATAGTCTAAATTCAGTACGTAGTTCAGTCAGTTGTGCCGCAGATGATCTCGAAGGGTCCAAGTGACGATTGGAATGCATCACTATCTTTCGGCCGAGGGCTCCAACCTGTGGCGACAATACCTCTTGCCAGATCTGATGGATCTTGGTTAGTACCAACCCGCAGATAACTACAGGCCGACTGAATCGACGCAATATATGGTCCCGCGCAGCTTGATCTCGAGCTGAGAACATTAAAGTTGCTCAGTCCGAAACGTGCGGTGCGGGTTTATCTTCGTTCACCTCACCTCTCGACACCGTAGAACCTCGTATGCTTCCATCATACAGGAGATGACCGATCCCATTCTTCTACTAGCTACTCTACCTGTATGTGACACATACGCAAAGTCTCTCCATTGTCTCGAGTCGAAGAGCGCGCACATGTCTTCAGTTTCGCGCACTGCTTTCTAGATGATGACGCATGCCATCGTCTCGACACAATAGTTATGGCCGATACGAGCAAGCGCATATGTAAAATGTACGCCCAATCATCTGTGTAATCCTGCGATATCAACGTAGGCCTGAAGGTATCACGTACCCGTCAGGTCTACGTTGTGGTCGCAGGATGACATGCTCTTTCTTCGATCCACTGTATCAATACGTAAAAGTTGCAGGTTGCTGTCAGTTGCCACGATCGCAACAGCGGCCGTCTGACGTACGATGCGTGAAAGGACTGTGGGCACTGTGTTGCGGGTCAATTCAGGTAGATAGTTGGTGTGATGGTTGGTCCCACACCTGAACACCTGTACCTTGTACTCACCGGATATCGCTTCGAACACGCGCAACTGCAACGCGGTTGTCGATCGTTATGCCGTTTGACGCAAGTGGAAGCAAACGTCAGCGGTGCCGTTAACCCCCTTCAGATCGTTCAAGTGGCAGAGCAATGGCGAAGAGGATGACACGTGACCCATTGCGCACCAGAGCGTCAGCCACATGCAGCATTTGGATACTCGTCGCACTGAAAAAAAGCCTTTTTTCAACACCTGTCAGACAAAAAAGTGCCCTCACTCGACAGTCGTCCACAAAGCTGCGCGTCGTCGTCCTCAGTTTCGCGACAACGAGACTTTCGCTCAGCGATTGAGACGTCGCGGCCCTCTCGACGCGCCAGTGGGCACGGAAAGAACGCCGACGCCCGACCGCCTCTAGTGCCTCTCCAGTCCGTCCGTCCGCCCGTCTGTCGGTATGGAGCTCGACTCGAGTCTGCGCGCCCCGTCGCCCTCGACGGCCATGTGCTATGCCGCAGCTGAAGGCGACTTGAAAGCCGTACGCCGACTGCGCGAGGAACATGGCGCGGACGTCAATGCCGTCGACGCGAACAGGCGGTAGAAAACCCTCATCCCGTCGGGGGTTGTTTATTGGCTTGTTCCACATATGTGTCTGCCTACACAGCCACACATACACGTTCAGTCGTTCGGTCACTCACGCTCTTCTGTCCTGCGCGCGTGCTGTGTCTGTCCCGTCTGCCAGGACGCCACTGCATATCGCCGTGTGCAACGAGCACGTGGAGATGACGAGCTATTTGCTGCAATGCGGGGCCAATGCTGAAGTGCTGGATCGACGGGGCCGCTCTGCTATCGACTGCGCAGTGGAGACACGAAATGTAGCCATCTTGCGGCTCCTGGAACGCGCCCACCATGGCAAAGTTCCCGTGTTTGCCACGCCATTTGGGTCCTCCGACGAGAGACGCGAGATCAGACGGTCCGACGGTTGTGATTGACAGGAAATAACGTGTGGGCTCACGGGACTGATGCTGCTTGTTCTGATGTCACACTGACTGTTCCAGATGTCCATCGAGATCCGATGTTGAGGGGTTCTTTCAAGCTGTTCAGCAAGGCAATACGGATCAAGTCAAGCGCTCGTGGCTCAGCGGCATGGAAGTGAACGTGGCCGACGATCGTGGACGCACGTCGCTGCATGTAGCCGTTGAGAATGGACAGCTCGGGGTCATTGAGTTACTGCTGTCGGCCGGCGTGAACACGGACGTGGCGGATGCGAGCGGACGGTTGCCAATCACCATTGCGCAAGAAAAGCAGCAGCTTGGCATTTTGGACATGCTGCACACGCATCAGAAGAAACTTCTCATGAGTCACCACGTGAAGAGCAGCGAAGAAGCGCGAAATATTGCACTTGCATTTCGAGCTGCTAAACGAGGAGAGATGGAGAACTTGCAGCGACTGGTGCCTGCGGTAGTGCGACCAGATGTAGAGGATTACGACATGCGAACGTTGCTGCATGTAGCGAGTGCTGAAGGACAATTGCAGACTGCCAAGTACTTGGTCCAGTGCGGCGCAAACGTAAACTTACTTGACCGATGGGGATCTTCACCTTTGTCGGAGGCAGTTGATTTCGCCCACAATGAGCTGGCAAGGTTCCTTACTGCAAATCGTGCCACAGCGTGTGGATTTCGAGCGACAGTAGCTGTCGACCACATTGACACTGCGACGCTGGATGAAGCACTAGAGTTTACGCTTCGAGTCATTACCCGGGTGAGTGATGAAGTGTTAGTGCATTGGATATGTCTAGGTGTTACTTGCGCTATTTCTAATCAGGAGGTCTGGTACAGGACCCGTGGCTGATTGGACAAGTGCGTTGCCCGGTGATGGACGACGACAATAGTTGCCTCTTGCTGATGCACAGTATCTGGCAGAAAAACAGCTCTGCGACGCAACAACAGCGCGAAATGAGGTCCGCTTTGTCTCCTAGATCGCTGAAAGACCGTCCTGTTGACACCGCAGCACTGTGGGCTAGTGCCATTCAAAGGTATCGGAAGGTGTCTTCTGCGGTGATGATTGATCCCGGCCAAGGACACATTGGAAACGTGTACTGCAGCCAACAGCCAGCTTGGCTTGAGACGCACAAAGCGCAGCAGTCAGGCTTCTTCCTCCTGCCGCATGCTCGACAAGCGGGGTTCCAAACAATCGTCTCTGTCCCGATGATTTGCAAGATGTCAACGATTGCAGTGATATCGTGGTATTCTGACCGCAGTATCTCCGAAGACCAGCATGAGTTGCAGCGAATTCAGCGGGTCGTTCGGTCGGTGATGATCCTGTCTACGCTCCGACAGGAACTGCAGACTGCAGACTCTTTTACAGTTGGTGTAGGGCGTATCTCCCAATTTCAGTATTGTCAGATGCTGGATAATGCCATTACCGCAAACGGGGAGCTTACCGACTCGTCCATATTGCGTGAGGATCGTGAGTACCACGCACGTTTCTCCCCGTTTGTCTTGCTGCACACTGACGCGTTGTGATTTTGTTGTTGGTTGCTAGTGGACGTTTGTGACACCATGCCACTTGCACTAGAATGGGGCTTGTTTGACACGGTGGACAAGCTGGCAACCTCGATGAGCAGTGAAGACCACACAGCGGTCATCTCGATTTTACGATCGCTAGTGATGTTGCTTTGCAACGGGCTCTTTGATGATGTCTTTTGCTTACCCGGACCTGGTGACCGGCTCGAGCTGCTTGACGAGGCATCGCTCAAGCGCTTGGTGGAGGAGTGCGACGGCAAGATTCGAACCAAGTGGGCCCTGCTTGGACACGTGAAGTACTATCTGCAGTATTTGTACGCCGTGAGTCCTACGGAGGCTGAGCTGTTCGGCGATGTGTATGAACTCTTTAACAAGGTGGAGCAGTATTCAAACAAACAAGCTCCGAGTGATGAAAAGACAAAAAGCGTCGCCATGCATTCGATCGAAATTGACGATGCGGAGATTGATGTTGGCCCGGACACATCACTTCCTGCCGAGTCTGCACAGCTCGCTGTATCCGAGTGTGTCTTGTGCAAGTTCAACGTTTCGGGTGAGTCGCTTTTATGATGTTGTCGATTCATGGTTATGTGTATACTTGACGTGGTGCGATATGTAGGACACATTCATCCGGGTCAGGAACAGAACACCGCGATACCTGTTTCGGTTGAAAAGACTTCGTTGCAGGCGAAATCATCGCAGTCTCCACATGGTAAAATGGTGTTTTGGAATATCTTGTAGCGTCAAGACCTTATGTTTTACTTAATTGTGTGTGTCTCACTAGGCAAAGCTTTGTTCGGTCACCCAGAAAATCCGAAGTCTCCCGTGTATCGGCAGATTGAACAGGTCAGTTTTGCCATCGTTTTGCGTTTTTCGCCATTTTGCTGGAGTGCTGACGGTACATGTGCAGTTACAAGAGAAACTTCAGGACCAGTACGATGCGTTTAAGCGAAAAGCAGAACTTGCTGGATGTTGCGAAGGAGCAGAATGCGTCACGTTTACGTCCAGTGACTTGTACGACGCAATTGGTTCGGCACATGAAACTCCAGGAATGTGTAGGAACGCGTCAGCCGACAACCCCCGGAAACCGATCTTGGACGTCATCAGTGAAGTTATGCACGATACATCATGTGTCATTACGCGCGACCAGCTGTTTGCATTGCACCGGTGCCTTCTTCCAGCTACAAGCGGACAAGCTGGCGTGATTCGAACCGATGCGGCCGTCGGATACGCCTCGCCTCGGATTTATCGAGTGTTTCTCCCAGCAGGGGAGATCGACACAGCGCTGGACAACTTCATCTCGGCGCTTAACGATGCTGGTCGTTGGGAGCGCCGCCCTTTGCTGCGCGCCTACTACGCGTTTGCAGTGCTCGTGTTCTACATTCACCCGTTCCACGATGGCAACGGCCGCTGTGCTCGCTTGTTGGGCAACTTGGTGTGCAAGAAGCTCGGATTTCCTACGTTGCTACGTGCGGCAGACAAAACGATCGAATTGGCGGAAGTTATGCAAAAAGCCATTGTGACGACGGAGATCGTCCGCAACACCCGCCGACAAAATCGTCAGACACGTGTGCTTTCTACACGCAGAGAAAATACCTCCATGTGGTTTTGATGGATCGATCACGAGTCATTTGTTGCCTGTGACTGTTAATGGCGCTTTCTTCGCGTCTTGGGTTTGTCATTACTTTTCTGGAGCGAGCTTGGGTACAGGTGTAGCTTGACTATTTCTTTTCGTACATTGATTGAACGGTCAAGCGTACCCAAGATGAGCTCACGAGCACGTCATTACACAGTTGAGCTGCAGAAGAGAGAGCTTGGTGGTAATCTTAGCATTGTAGGGCCAGAGAGGTCACCCTCAACGTCGCAATGGACCTAATGGACCGAGCCTTGCGTTTGTAAAAGCCTTCGAAACAAGAGCTGCGTACATCCGTCCGCTGTATCTTTGCTCCCCCGCAAGTGGGTTTGTCCGAACTCTAGCAAATGTTGTGGGCTTGTCAGGCGCATGAAAGTCTGCCGCAGATACGTGACGTTCCAGACACACACAATAGAGCAAGTGAGAGTAGTATCAGTGAAATGGGCAACTGCGTCGAGCACGCGTATTCCACAAACTGTAGCGGTGGCTCATTCTTGCATTGTCATCAAGCTGCAACAAGAAGGAAATACAAAAAAAAACGTCAAAACGAACTCGTTCAAAAGAGAGATTATGCTGATTAAGCGAGCTAAAACAGGCCGTGAGTCTCTATATCGCGAGTCTTGATTCGAAAGGGATACGTCGGCGATCAACGGGAAGAAGGAAAAGCCATGCACTCTCATTCCGAGGGCACAGCGGGTGGGCTCTTTTCCTTTGAAAGCCTAAGCAATCGTTCCACGACGCCCATGCCATCGAGAGTCTTGTAGAAATCGTTGTAGCTTCGATAGAGCAAATCTTTGGCAGTTTTGAGATCATCGCCGTACAACCCAACTTTGTTCGGATCAAGTCTAGTCCCAAGAACTTTTTCTGGCGTCCAATTGGCCATGATCATCGCGACGTAAGTTTCAAAGGTTTGTTTGTCCTGGACCTTTGCATAGGCAGCTTCTGGCGTAAGTCCGGCGCCTCCTAAACGCATAAGCTTACGGGTGGCAACATCCGAAGCTTGTTTGGCCTTCTCCAATTCATTAGTCGCCGCATCCTTCTCAGCACCGCCTTTCGCTCTGGAAACAGCCTGTTCGGCTTCAACCAGCTCGTCATTGGCCGCCTTCACTTCTTCAATGGCTGCCCTCCGTTTGAGGTCAGACTCCGCCACGATCCTTTCTATCTCGGCATCGACGGCTTTCAATTTAGGTGTGCCGGTGTATCCAAGCAAGGGTTTCGGCTCGTTCGGAGAGTGAACAGATAGACCATCATGTCCGAGCAAGGGTGTCGGCTCGTCTGGAGAGTGAGCTGGTAGACCATCGTGTCCATGCAAGGGTCTCGGCTCGACCGAGAGCGGCGCATCAAGCTTGTAATGTTTGATTGCGGGTTCCAGCGCGCGCAAAACATTTTCAGGCATGTCATGAAGCGCGACCAAGGGGGGCATATTGCCCGAAGATCGAGCAGCCTGGAGTCCAAACACGGATCTCATATCGAACGGCAAGCATTCAAGCAGGCGAACGAGCCACTCCATCTCCATCCTCGCTTCAGTGCCTGACGGCGGTGGAGAGCCATTGTTTGCTTGGGACCCCTTGTCCGTTCTTAGCGACGAATGACCGCTGGGCGCGCTTTGAATGGCGCCGAGTGGGTGCGCAGTGGGACACGCGACAAGCGCAGCACTGGAAGTGACGAGAAGGATGTGGCTCAGGCGCATCGTCGGTGGCTGCAATGAAGGACTGTGGGCTTGGCGGCGAATTGGACAATGGCCGGTGCGAGAGTGGCGCGGCATCAATCGTTTGCTCATGAGTGGACGACAGTGAGCATGAGCCGTCTAGTGCGGTTTCATTTCGTCGCAACTGCGCAGGAGCCTCTTCTGGCCCGATCAGCTCCGCGCTGGGCGGGACAGGACCTAGACGCGGCTCCCACTGGCTTGTTCAAGTCTGACGGATCGAAAGTCGCTGCTCGACACACGGCACCGTATAGAATTGCTGCAAACACGGAATCGATAGTCGAAGAGGCAAGCGGTCGATTCGATGGACTCTAAATGCGAACAATAGCGTACAAGCCCAGTCGAATGATTCTTTCCGCATACCGTAATGGAGTTCTACAAGAACATATGGAAGGGGCCAGCAGCGTTACTTTTTCTGACGAGGGACTCAAGTCGCCACCGTCAACAAGAGATTTGCCCAGTCGCGAGGGCTGCCTGCTCTTACGCGCTGCAACGTCACCTGTATCAGGTGCATCGAAACGACAGCGCAACTGGACCTTTCTGAAGAAAGATTCCCTATGATCCGTCGTGCGTATACATCCGACACGGAATCCTCTGACCCTATCGGCGACGCGAGTTCCTGCGTAGACTACGCGAGGCGCAGATTCACCTGCTTCTTTCTAGGTCGCGTGCATTGACCTCATCGGAAGCGTTCCCGCTCGTATCGAGGCTCTTGACGCCCATCATGAGCTGCTGGAATCCCTACGGAGCTGTGTCTCGTAGACAGTGCAGTGCTATGTCAAAGGAACTGATCGGAAGAGCGGGAGGCCACGATATGATTTATCCCCTTCTGACATTGGCGAGACCATCGCTTCGTTTTGATTTCAATATGCTCATGCCCCCCCGCGTTTTTGATCACATGATGGGTGAATCGTCATCAGCTTTGTAGATTAATAATGTCAGCGCCCGTCGGTTGCAAATCCTGCTCCCTAGGACCGCTGAATGTGTCTGCTTCTCACGAGGAAGTCATTGGCCGTGCTGAACTGGACGTTTCATTTGTATCTTGCGCTCTATGCCAAATCACTTTTTCGCTTTTGTCAATCTTATTTTTAGTACGATGGTCTTTTTGTAAAAAAGTGTTCATAATTTAAAATTCTGCAGCAACATTATTTTACGAGTACCAACAGCTGATTTACGATTACTGTAAACATGTTCGTTCGTGTGTGATAAACGGTTTTGTCATACAATGAGCATCTCGGGGTTGTGAATGAAGTAAGCGACACCAAGTTTTTAGCAGCACTTCAAAAAAAGCAATTGAATGTGATACACGAATACGTGTGTTGCGTGATGCAGGTGATCGTTTCAAGGAAACTATGAATGAGTTGTCTTGGCCTCGACAGAGCCTCACACATAGCCTCACTTATAAAAAAGTCAACGCACAAGGCGAGCGCTGAATAGTCGTATATTGCACAGGCATTGTAGAGGTAATGTTGTATAACACATCGAAAAAAGGTGGTTTCAGGCGCCGAAACCTAAGGGTATTTGACGCTAATACACCATCAAAGAAATTCTGACAAGATACCTCGGCGGGTGTTTCTTTGGTATGAAAGCGAGCTATCTGCACGACCTTGCTTGGATGACGTACGCACACATGCAATATCATGGTAACATCTCAACTTCTTTGAGGAAACGTGAAAGGCGCATTAGTTAATGCAAAAGTTAAACGTCAATCAGACCTGCGAAACAAGGATCAGTCATTTAAAAATGATCTTGCGATTTTCTTCGCTGCCTATATCTTTTGCTCAAAAATAATATCAAATACCTACACTTTTGTTTATTATTTATTTCTTTTCTATAATTTCTATGAAAGCAACATATTAAATGCTTTTTGCTTAAAGGTCCTTCTTTGTATATTTATCAATCTTTATCGATAATTATTTATGAAGATTAGGCTTTTCCTGTAAATAAGTGCCCGAACAAGCGCATGTCAGTCTTTTCCCATTGCTTGTCTGTTGCAAAGCCTTGCCTCTGTACAATTTATCGATCAATCACGACCAAACTTGTCGGTCCATAAGTTCGCTTAATCATTTGCTTAAATCTCATTAATATTCAACGGGCTGAGGACTTACATTATATCGGCTTCAACATGGGTCATTGGGGATATTATCAAAATCGACCTTATTCTATAATTTTATCATGCTAATAAAACACAGAAGGGTAAACTACCGATGGTGATATCCCGTACGGCTCCACTAATGAATAAATTCATCGTATAAACAGTGTTTAAAGTGAAAGGGGCTGAGCATTATATACGATATTGGGACCAAATGAAGTACTCGGGGATAATACTCATAAAATATACCATCGGCGGTAGTATTCGTAACTACTCCACCAATTAGTTGATATGAGCCATTGTGTTAACCAGCTAGAACACCAATCGTATCTAGACGCGCGAAGGGTGTGGTGAAAAAGGAACTGTATTACATATTTAGAGTTAGCTTCAGTCAAAGTAAGATCGAGAGACAGAATGAAAAAGGGTTTAGGTGTAGATCATATATGCTGCTATTTTACCCATTTTCACGAAGCACGTTTGTTAATAGTATTATACATTAATTCTGACAGTATTTGAAAGGATTATAATTCAACTGGAAGACCTGTACAAAAGAGTTCCGACTTCATCTAATTGGCTACTTAGTGACAACTCAATAGATAAGACGAGGAATTACGGACTCCATATGCAAGTAGGCCTCGTTAAACTGTAGTGCCGTTGAAACTGCACGTCGCAGAGTTGACAAACAGGATAATTTGATTCGGAATAAATTATGGTTTACTGATACCTCTACCACTTATGCATTTAGTGAATACATCCAGTCATACTTTTACAGGTTCTAAGTCATGCTAGTTTACTCGTTAAAGCGTGTGTGAAAATGAAATCCTTATCGTATATACAGTTAACCGACAACGCGAATCCTTTGCGGAATCAAAAGAATTAGTTACGTCTATTAAAGTTGAGTCATATTGAACATAGGATATGTAATAATACACCTCTTTATCCGATCTTTCGTCTTTTGTCCGCCGAACACATACTTTGGTGTCGGACGACCTTTCTAAGCAGAGATGATGGTTCGTACAACATCCCGAACAGGTGAACACTATGAAACATTTCAAAGACCTGAACCCAAAATGCATGGGCAGCGTAGAATTGCCTTCCCAACACACAATGTGCATATGACAGATCCTATGTTTCACCGACTCAGATTATTATTTGGTGAAGTTCATCTCACAAATTTGCCTCCGTGAGCACAATCTTCGGCTTGCTTAGACCTTCAAACTAACAGAGTGGTACTACGATCTGCGTCTTGAGGACAATCATTAGGCTTGCCTTATTTTTACCCGTCGGTTGGGCTGGATCGAGCTCTCCATTACAGCCTTGGGAGATGGATTGAGCTCTGTGATACGGCCTTGGGAGATGTAGATCTCGCACTGTGTTTGGGATCGAGGTTTGATCACTGTGCGTAAATCTTCACACAGCGATCCGGTACGCATGCGTCGATCTCGATCAGTGCAGTCTTGAAACTCCTTGCCGATCTTCTGACCACTCGATCCGTCTCGAGGTCTTGATATCCAGTGATTTTTGTTGTATGCGGCGTCCAATAGCACTTGGGTCTTGTGCGTACATGTGCGACCCGGGTCAAATATTCCGGGATCAGTATTCGCTATCTTGACCAACAGTCAAATATCGATCTTTTTTTGCCTTAGTGCACGCGTGATTTCAGTCGTCGAGACGCTAAAGAGATCTTGAAAAAGGATGAAGCTGATCTTGAGCATGAGAAATAGAACTGAAGTCTATATAGTATTAGCCAAATCTTTAGCTAACCCGTCGTTGTACCTATCCCGAACCACAGGACGTTCTACCAACCGATATATAATTTTAGCTAGATCGTCCTCTCGAACATATGTCAAATGCACAATCATATGATCTTCAATCGAAAATATACCATATATCGAATATTACAATTATATCCAGAATAGCGTGGTATATCCAGAATATGAAGATATTATCCGATATTGAGCCAAATTTGCTTACACCAACTTTCCGGATGCAATTTGGACACCTTCCACTGGCTCTTTTGATTTAAAATGATA
Organism: Hyaloperonospora brassicae; assembly: GCA_947650285.1. NCBI lineage: Eukaryota > Oomycota > Peronosporomycetes > Peronosporales > Peronosporaceae > Hyaloperonospora > Hyaloperonospora brassicae. The sequence continues at coordinate 65,070 of CANTFL010000554.1, forward strand.
GGGATCGTCTCATATGCATATATCAAGTCTTCTTATCAATCTCCACCCTCAACATCATTGGATATCACTCCATGAATTCACATTCCGATCTCCAACTATCAGTTTCGGTGTATTGTTGAGTGTATAGTGATACACACCTAATATCTCCATTTGACTAACACAACCATGTCACACGGTGTTGATAGACAAATCAACTAGTCTCAGGTTTACTCGAATTGAATGGAGATAGTGTCGCATCGGTTTTGACGTGGTAAAATACCGATGTCATCAGGCAATACATCATTCCGACGTCGGGTACCCCGCCCATAGGTAATGGTCACCTTTTTCCCATTCCATTAATCCGATGTTCCTCTTGATATATGTCTTGATCTTGGTATAGAAGACGTACGACATACCGATCCAGGACATACACCAGCGGCACCTAGTTTCGAGTAGAGACCGTTGTACTTGAATACCCATCGATCTGAGAGGGAAAAAACAGCTGTACTTTCCAGCAATATTCTGTCACGCATCCAGATCTTTTGTCACCTTGGGTAGACAGTCAATATTGTCGACATTTTCAACGTGATTTTGCAGATCTACATCTTCGGGGTAATGAGTTACTTCGAACAGCGAATGATCGCAATGAACGCTTTATAATGGTCACTATACATTATTCTGTCGTAGCCCATTTCTGCACTTCTATGCGCCAGACTTTCTCGTCCGTGCCAAATGGTGCGACATTACTCTTTTGACAAATATACCACCTCACCTGATTCGACAGAACGCCAACCTCACTCGATACCTTCGTGTAACTCTGCCGTGATTAATCTTTCGGACACCGTTAAATCCTTAGAGTCTTCGTGAATTGATGGATTACCCAGCTCGCTCGATTATATCGTTGACCAATCACTTGTACCTTGATGGATGTTATGTTGAAATTGAAGTTTTCACGGCGGACCCTCTCTTCCGGGATAACGTCCCAGCTGTCGTTTTGTAAATTAGTGGGTAGTTCATGTGTGTACACTCATTTTTAGAAGGTTCTTTGTCGGTTAGCGCAGGATAGAGTAACATGTCACCTCAATATTGACAAAACCACTGACCCCCGGCAAGGGGGCCGAAAAGCGTCCGAAGCCCGTTTTATTATTTACACTATCAACCATACTTTCTCAATTTACATGTCACCTTGATGTATCAGTCAGTAAAAAACATTAATATTCATTATTTTACAAGAACGCGCGCTATTATTTTTTGGATCTCTCTGTAGACGCATCAATGATTTATCAATCTAAAAAGTAAGAGCTTGCTCTATCCTGGCCTCAGCGAATATCGGCTGTCCTAATACTCTGGTAAATCCTACAAAAAACACATTTTTATTCCAATTCTTCTGCTAAGGCGCCACCCCGTGATAAATTGTCCTCTCTGACTTTTTTAATACCAATATTGACTCGATCCATGATCAATCTTCGTGTCCATGTCAAAACGTAAAATGTCGACAATATTGACTGTATACCCAAGGTGACAAAAGATCTGGATGCGTGACAGAATATTGCTGGAAAGTACAGCTGTTTTTTCCCTCTCAGATCGATGGGTATTCAAGTACAACGGTCTCTACTCGAAACTAGGTGCCGCTGGTGTATGTCCTGGATCGGTATGTCGTACGTCTTCTATACCAAGATCAAGACATATATCAAGAGGAACATCGGATTAATGGAATGGGAAAAAGGTGACCATTACCTATGGGCGGGGTACCCGACGTCGGAATGATGTATTGCCTGATGACATCGGTATTTTACCACGTCAAAACCGATGCGACACTATCTCCATTCAATTCGAGTAAACCTGAGACTAGTTGATTTGTCTATCAACACCGTGTGACATGGTTGTGTTAGTCAAATGGAGATATTAGGTGTGTATCACTATACACTCAACAATACACCGAAACTGATAGTTGGAGATCGGAATGTGAATTCATGGAGTGATATCCAATGATGTTGAGGGTGGAGATTGATAAGAAGACTTGATATATGCATATGGGACGATCCCTATCATTTTAAATCAAAAGAGCCAGTGGAAGGTGTCCAAATTGCATCCGGAAAGTTGGTGTAAGCAAATTTGGCTCAATATCGGATAATATCTTCATATTCTGGATATACCACGCTATTCTGGATATAATTGTAATATTCGATATATGGTATATTTTCGATTGAAGATCATATGATTGTGCATTTGACATATGTTCGAGAGGACGATCTAGCTAAAATTATATATCGGTTGGTAGAACGTCCTGTGGTTCGGGATAGGTACAACGACGGGTTAGCTAAAGATTTGGCTAATACTATATAGACTTCAGTTCTATTTCTCATGCTCAAGATCAGCTTCATCCTTTTTCAAGATCTCTTTAGCGTCTCGACGACTGAAATCACGCGTGCACTAAGGCAAAAAAAGATCGATATTTGACTGTTGGTCAAGATAGCGAATACTGATCCCGGAATATTTGACCCGGGTCGCACATGTACGCACAAGACCCAAGTGCTATTGGACGCCGCATACAACAAAAATCACTGGATATCAAGACCTCGAGACGGATCGAGTGGTCAGAAGATCGGCAAGGAGTTTCAAGACTGCACTGATCGAGATCGACGCATGCGTACCGGATCGCTGTGTGAAGATTTACGCACAGTGATCAAACCTCGATCCCAAACACAGTGCGAGATCTACATCTCCCAAGGCCGTATCACAGAGCTCAATCCATCTCCCAAGGCTGTAATGGAGAGCTCGATCCAGCCCAACCGACGGGTAAAAATAAGGCAAGCCTAATGATTGTCCTCAAGACGCAGATCGTAGTACCACTCTGTTAGTTTGAAGGTCTAAGCAAGCCGAAGATTGTGCTCACGGAGGCAAATTTGTGAGATGAACTTCACCAAATAATAATCTGAGTCGGTGAAACATAGGATCTGTCATATGCACATTGTGTGTTGGGAAGGCAATTCTACGCTGCCCATGCATTTTGGGTTCAGGTCTTTGAAATGTTTCATAGTGTTCACCTGTTCGGGATGTTGTACGAACCATCATCTCTGCTTAGAAAGGTCGTCCGACACCAAAGTATGTGTTCGGCGGACAAAAGACGAAAGATCGGATAAAGAGGTGTATTATTACATATCCTATGTTCAATATGACTCAACTTTAATAGACGTAACTAATTCTTTTGATTCCGCAAAGGATTCGCGTTGTCGGTTAACTGTATATACGATAAGGATTTCATTTTCACACACGCTTTAACGAGTAAACTAGCATGACTTAGAACCTGTAAAAGTATGACTGGATGTATTCACTAAATGCATAAGTGGTAGAGGTATCAGTAAACCATAATTTATTCCGAATCAAATTATCCTGTTTGTCAACTCTGCGACGTGCAGTTTCAACGGCACTACAGTTTAACGAGGCCTACTTGCATATGGAGTCCGTAATTCCTCGTCTTATCTATTGAGTTGTCACTAAGTAGCCAATTAGATGAAGTCGGAACTCTTTTGTACAGGTCTTCCAGTTGAATTATAATCCTTTCAAATACTGTCAGAATTAATGTATAATACTATTAACAAACGTGCTTCGTGAAAATGGGTAAAATAGCAGCATATATGATCTACACCTAAACCCTTTTTCATTCTGTCTCTCGATCTTACTTTGACTGAAGCTAACTCTAAATATGTAATACAGTTCCTTTTTCACCACACCCTTCGCGCGTCTAGATACGATTGGTGTTCTAGCTGGTTAACACAATGGCTCATATCAACTAATTGGTGGAGTAGTTACGAATACTACCGCCGATGGTATATTTTATGAGTATTATCCCCGAGTACTTCATTTGGTCCCAATATCGTATATAATGCTCAGCCCCTTTCACTTTAAACACTGTTTATACGATGAATTTATTCATTAGTGGAGCCGTACGGGATATCACCATCGGTAGTTTACCCTTCTGTGTTTTATTAGCATGATAAAATTATAGAATAAGGTCGATTTTGATAATATCCCCAATGACCCATGTTGAAGCCGATATAATGTAAGTCCTCAGCCCGTTGAATATTAATGAGATTTAAGCAAATGATTAAGCGAACTTATGGACCGACAAGTTTGGTCGTGATTGATCGATAAATTGTACAGAGGCAAGGCTTTGCAACAGACAAGCAATGGGAAAAGACTGACATGCGCTTGTTCGGGCACTTATTTACAGGAAAAGCCTAATCTTCATAAATAATTATCGATAAAGATTGATAAATATACAAAGAAGGACCTTTAAGCAAAAAGCATTTAATATGTTGCTTTCATAGAAATTATAGAAAAGAAATAAATAATAAACAAAAGTGTAGGTATTTGATATTATTTTTGAGCAAAAGATATAGGCAGCGAAGAAAATCGCAAGATCATTTTTAAATGACTGATCCTTGTTTCGCAGGTCTGATTGACGTTTAACTTTTGCATTAACTAATGCGCCTTTCACGTTTCCTCAAAGAAGTTGAGATGTTACCATGATATTGCATGTGTGCGTACGTCATCCAAGCAAGGTCGTGCAGATAGCTCGCTTTCATACCAAAGAAACACCCGCCGAGGTATCTTGTCAGAATTTCTTTGATGGTGTATTAGCGTCAAATACCCTTAGGTTTCGGCGCCTGAAACCACCTTTTTTCGATGTGTTATACAACATTACCTCTACAATGCCTGTGCAATATACGACTATTCAGCGCTCGCCTTGTGCGTTGACTTTTTATAAGTGAGGCTATGTGTGAGGCTCTGTCGAGGCCAAGACAACTCATTCATAGTTTCCTTGAAACGATCACCTGCATCACGCAACACACGTATTCGTGTATCACATTCAATTGCTTTTTTTGAAGTGCTGCTAAAAACTTGGTGTCGCTTACTTCATTCACAACCCCGAGATGCTCATTGTATGACAAAACCGTTTATCACACACGAACGAACATGTTTACAGTAATCGTAAATCAGCTGTTGGTACTCGTAAAATAATGTTGCTGCAGAATTTTAAATTATGAACACTTTTTTACAAAAAGACCATCGTACTAAAAATAAGATTGACAAAAGCGAAAAAGTGATTTGGCATAGAGCGCAAGATACAAATGAAACGTCCAGTTCAGCACGGCCAATGACTTCCTCGTGAGAAGCAGACACATTCAGCGGTCCTAGGGAGCAGGATTTGCAACCGACGGGCGCTGACATTATTAATCTACAAAGCTGATGACGATTCACCCATCATGTGATCAAAAACGCGGGGGGGCATGAGCATATTGAAATCAAAACGAAGCGATGGTCTCGCCAATGTCAGAAGGGGATAAATCATATCGTGGCCTCCCGCTCTTCCGATCAGTTCCTTTGACATAGCACTGCACTGTCTACGAGACACAGCTCCGTAGGGATTCCAGCAGCTCATGATGGGCGTCAAGAGCCTCGATACGAGCGGGAACGCTTCCGATGAGGTCAATGCACGCGACCTAGAAAGAAGCAGGTGAATCTGCGCCTCGCGTAGTCTACGCAGGAACTCGCGTCGCCGATAGGGTCAGAGGATTCCGTGTCGGATGTATACGCACGACGGATCATAGGGAATCTTTCTTCAGAAAGGTCCAGTTGCGCTGTCGTTTCGATGCACCTGATACAGGTGACGTTGCAGCGCGTAAGAGCAGGCAGCCCTCGCGACTGGGCAAATCTCTTGTTGACGGTGGCGACTTGAGTCCCTCGTCAGAAAAAGTAACGCTGCTGGCCCCTTCCATATGTTCTTGTAGAACTCCATTACGGTATGCGGAAAGAATCATTCGACTGGGCTTGTACGCTATTGTTCGCATTTAGAGTCCATCGAATCGACCGCTTGCCTCTTCGACTATCGATTCCGTGTTTGCAGCAATTCTATACGGTGCCGTGTGTCGAGCAGCGACTTTCGATCCGTCAGACTTGAACAAGCCAGTGGGAGCCGCGTCTAGGTCCTGTCCCGCCCAGCGCGGAGCTGATCGGGCCAGAAGAGGCTCCTGCGCAGTTGCGACGAAATGAAACCGCACTAGACGGCTCATGCTCACTGTCGTCCACTCATGAGCAAACGATTGATGCCGCGCCACTCTCGCACCGGCCATTGTCCAATTCGCCGCCAAGCCCACAGTCCTTCATTGCAGCCACCGACGATGCGCCTGAGCCACATCCTTCTCGTCACTTCCAGTGCTGCGCTTGTCGCGTGTCCCACTGCGCACCCACTCGGCGCCATTCAAAGCGCGCCCAGCGGTCATTCGTCGCTAAGAACGGACAAGGGGTCCCAAGCAAACAATGGCTCTCCACCGCCGTCAGGCACTGAAGCGAGGATGGAGATGGAGTGGCTCGTTCGCCTGCTTGAATGCTTGCCGTTCGATATGAGATCCGTGTTTGGACTCCAGGCTGCTCGATCTTCGGGCAATATGCCCCCCTTGGTCGCGCTTCATGACATGCCTGAAAATGTTTTGCGCGCGCTGGAACCCGCGATCAAACATTACAAGCTTGATGCGCCGCTCTCGGTCGAGCCGAGACCCTTGCATGGACACGATGGTCTACCAGCTCACTCTCCAGACGAGCCGACACCCTTGCTCGGACATGATGGTCTATCTGTTCACTCTCCGAACGAGCCGAAACCCTTGCTTGGATACACCGGCACACCTAAATTGAAAGCCGTCGATGCCGAGATAGAAAGGATCGTGGCGGAGTCTGACCTCAAACGGAGGGCAGCCATTGAAGAAGTGAAGGCGGCCAATGACGAGCTGGTTGAAGCCGAACAGGCTGTTTCCAGAGCGAAAGGCGGTGCTGAGAAGGATGCGGCGACTAATGAATTGGAGAAGGCCAAACAAGCTTCGGATGTTGCCACCCGTAAGCTTATGCGTTTAGGAGGCGCCGGACTTACGCCAGAAGCTGCCTATGCAAAGGTCCAGGACAAACAAACCTTTGAAACTTACGTCGCGATGATCATGGCCAATTGGACGCCAGAAAAAGTTCTTGGGACTAGACTTGATCCGAACAAAGTTGGGTTGTACGGCGATGATCTCAAAACTGCCAAAGATTTGCTCTATCGAAGCTACAACGATTTCTACAAGACTCTCGATGGCATGGGCGTCGTGGAACGATTGCTTAGGCTTTCAAAGGAAAAGAGCCCACCCGCTGTGCCCTCGGAATGAGAGTGCATGGCTTTTCCTTCTTCCCGTTGATCGCCGACGTATCCCTTTCGAATCAAGACTCGCGATATAGAGACTCACGGCCTGTTTTAGCTCGCTTAATCAGCATAATCTCTCTTTTGAACGAGTTCGTTTTGACGTTTTTTTTTGTATTTCCTTCTTGTTGCAGCTTGATGACAATGCAAGAATGAGCCACCGCTACAGTTTGTGGAATACGCGTGCTCGACGCAGTTGCCCATTTCACTGATACTACTCTCACTTGCTCTATTGTGTGTGTCTGGAACGTCACGTATCTGCGGCAGACTTTCATGCGCCTGACAAGCCCACAACATTTGCTAGAGTTCGGACAAACCCACTTGCGGGGGAGCAAAGATACAGCGGACGGATGTACGCAGCTCTTGTTTCGAAGGCTTTTACAAACGCAAGGCTCGGTCCATTAGGTCCATTGCGACGTTGAGGGTGACCTCTCTGGCCCTACAATGCTAAGATTACCACCAAGCTCTCTCTTCTGCAGCTCAACTGTGTAATGACGTGCTCGTGAGCTCATCTTGGGTACGCTTGACCGTTCAATCAATGTACGAAAAGAAATAGTCAAGCTACACCTGTACCCAAGCTCGCTCCAGAAAAGTAATGACAAACCCAAGACGCGAAGAAAGCGCCATTAACAGTCACAGGCAACAAATGACTCGTGATCGATCCATCAAAACCACATGGAGGTATTTTCTCTGCGTGTAGAAAGCATACGTGTCTGACGATTTTGTCGGCGGGTGTTGCGGACGATCTCCGTCGTCACAATGGCTTTTTGCATAACTTCCGCCAATTCGATCGTTTTGTCTGCCGCACGTAGCAACGTAGGAAATCCGAGCTTCTTGCACACCAAGTTGCCCAACAAGCGAGCACAGCGGCCGTTGCCATCGTGGAACGGGTGAATGTAGAACACGAGCACTGCAAACGCGTAGTAGGCGCGCAGCAAAGGTCGGCGCTCCCAGCGACCAGCATCGTTAAGCGCCGAGATAAAGTTGTCCAGCGCTGTGTCGATCTCCCCTGCTGGGAGAAACACTCGATAAATCCGAGGCGAGGCGTATCCGACGGCCGCATCGGTTCGAATCACGCCAGCTTGTCCGCTTGTAGCTGGAAGAAGGCACCGGTGCAATGCAAACAGCTGGTCGCGCGTAATGACACATGATGTATCGTGCATAACTTCACTGATGACGTCCAAGATCGGTTTCCGAGGGTTGTCGGCTGACGCGTTCCTACACATTCCTGGAGTTTCATGTGCCGAACCAATTGCGTCGTACAAGTCACTGGACGTAAACGTGGCGCATTCTGCTCCTTCGCAACATCCAGCAAGTTCTGCTTTTCGCTTAAACGCATCGTACTGGTCCTGAAGTTTCTCTTGTAACTGCACATGTACCGTCAGCACTCCAGCAAAATGGCGAAAAACGCAAAACGATGGCAAAACTGACCTGTTCAATCTGCCGATACACGGGAGACTTCGGATTTTCTGGGTGACCGAACAAAGCTTTGCCTAGTGAGACACACACAATTAAGTAAAACATAAGGTCTTGACGCTACAAGATATTCCAAAACACCATTTTACCATGTGGAGACTGCGATGATTTCGCCTGCAACGAAGTCTTTTCAACCGAAACAGGTATCGCGGTGTTCTGTTCCTGACCCGGATGAATGTGTCCTACATATCGCACCACGTCAAGTATACACATAACCATGAATCGACAACATCATAAAAGCGACTCACCCGAAACGTTGAACTTGCACAAGACACACTCGGATACAGCGAGCTGTGCAGACTCGGCAGGAAGTGATGTGTCCGGGCCAACATCAATCTCCGCATCGTCAATTTCGGTCGAATGCATGGCGACGTTTTTTGTGTTTTCATCACTCGGAGCTTGTTTGTTTGAATACTGCTCCACCTTGTTAAAGAGTTCATACACATCGCCGAACAGCTCAGCCTCCGTAGGACTCACGGCGTACAAATACTGCAGATGGTACTTCACGTGTCCAAGCAGGGCCCACTTGGTTCGAATCTTGCCGTCGCACTCCTCCACCAAGCGCTTGAGCGATGCCTCGTCAAGCAGCTCGAGCCGGTCACCAGGTCCGGGTAAGCAAAAGACATCATCAAAGAGCCCGTTGCAAAGCAACATCACTAGCGATCGTAAAATCGAGATGACCGCTGTGTGGTCTTCACTGCTCATCGAGGTTGCCAGCTTGTCCACCGTGTCAAACAAGCCCCATTCTAGTGCAAGTGGCATGGTGTCACAAACGTCCACTAGCAACCAACAACAAAATCACAACGCGTCAGTGTGCAGCAAGACAAACGGGGAGAAACGTGCGTGGTACTCACGATCCTCACGCAATATGGACGAGTCGGTAAGCTCCCCGTTTGCGGTAATGGCATTATCCAGCATCTGACAATACTGAAATTGGGAGATACGCCCTACACCAACTGTAAAAGAGTCTGCAGTCTGCAGTTCCTGTCGGAGCGTAGACAGGATCATCACCGACCGAACGACCCGCTGAATTCGCTGCAACTCATGCTGGTCTTCGGAGATACTGCGGTCAGAATACCACGATATCACTGCAATCGTTGACATCTTGCAAATCATCGGGACAGAGACGATTGTTTGGAACCCCGCTTGTCGAGCATGCGGCAGGAGGAAGAAGCCTGACTGCTGCGCTTTGTGCGTCTCAAGCCAAGCTGGCTGTTGGCTGCAGTACACGTTTCCAATGTGTCCTTGGCCGGGATCAATCATCACCGCAGAAGACACCTTCCGATACCTTTGAATGGCACTAGCCCACAGTGCTGCGGTGTCAACAGGACGGTCTTTCAGCGATCTAGGAGACAAAGCGGACCTCATTTCGCGCTGTTGTTGCGTCGCAGAGCTGTTTTTCTGCCAGATACTGTGCATCAGCAAGAGGCAACTATTGTCGTCGTCCATCACCGGGCAACGCACTTGTCCAATCAGCCACGGGTCCTGTACCAGACCTCCTGATTAGAAATAGCGCAAGTAACACCTAGACATATCCAATGCACTAACACTTCATCACTCACCCGGGTAATGACTCGAAGCGTAAACTCTAGTGCTTCATCCAGCGTCGCAGTGTCAATGTGGTCGACAGCTACTGTCGCTCGAAATCCACACGCTGTGGCACGATTTGCAGTAAGGAACCTTGCCAGCTCATTGTGGGCGAAATCAACTGCCTCCGACAAAGGTGAAGATCCCCATCGGTCAAGTAAGTTTACGTTTGCGCCGCACTTGACCAAGTACTTGGCAGTCTGCAATTGTCCTTCAGCACTCGCTACATGCAGCAACGTTCGCATGTCGTAATCCTCTACATCTGGTCGCACTACCGCAGGCACCAGTCGCTGCAAGTTCTCCATCTCTCCTCGTTTAGCAGCTCGAAATGCAAGTGCAATATTTCGCGCTTCTTCGCTGCTCTTCACGTGGTGACTCATGAGAAGTTTCTTCTGATGCGTGTGCAGCATGTCCAAAATGCCAAGCTGCTGCTTTTCTTGCGCAATGGTGATTGGCAACCGTCCGCTCGCATCCGCCACGTCCGTGTTCACGCCGGCCGACAGCAGTAACTCAATGACCCCGAGCTGTCCATTCTCAACGGCTACATGCAGCGACGTGCGTCCACGATCGTCGGCCACGTTCACTTCCATGCCGCTGAGCCACGAGCGCTTGACTTGACCCGTATTGCCTTGCTGAACAGCTTGAAAGAACCCCTCAACATCGGATCTCGATGGACATCTGGAACAGTCAGTGTGACATCAGAACAAGCAGCATCAGTCCCGTGAGCCCACACGTTATTTCCTGTCAATCACAACCGTCGGACCGTCTGATCTCGCGTCTCTCGTCGGAGGACCCAAATGGCGTGGCAAACACGGGAACTTTGCCATGGTGGGCGCGTTCCAGGAGCCGCAAGATGGCTACATTTCGTGTCTCCACCGCGCAGTCGATAGCAGAGCGGCCCTGTCGATTCAGCACTTCAGCATTGGCCCCGCATTGAAGCAAATAGCTCGTCATCTCCACGTGCTCGTTGCACACGGCGATATGCAGTGGCGTCCTGGCAGACGGGACAGACACAGCACGCGCGCAGGACAGAAGAGCGTGAGTGACCGAACGGCTGTACGTGTATGTGTGGCTGTGTAGGCAGACACATATGTGAAACAAGCCAACAAACAACCCCCGACGGGATGAGGGTTTTCTACCGCCTGTTCGCGTCGACGGCATTGACGTCCGCGCCATGTTCCTCGCGCAGTCGGCGTACGGCTTTCAAGTCGCCTTCAGCTGCGGCATAGCACATGGCCGTCGAGGGCGATGGGGCGCGCAGACTCAAGTCGAGCTAAATAGATGTTTGTGTATGCACTTATGCAAAGGATGCAGGAAGTAACAGTGAAATATATCGAGTGTTAATAACTACCATCGTCAACACTACGATATGCATGACCAGAAACGGAAACTGCAACTTGACCATGTCAAGTCACACATGGTGTCCGTCTCTTCCTGTCCCATGTGACATTCTGTCACATGGCGACCGTCTCTCTTCGTCCCATCGTGGTTTCACATGTCACGTCGTGTGGTAATCATCCAATCAGGTGACACCGTCTCATGGTATAGCACTTGAGCCTTGAAACCTGTCAAGTACGATAGTTTCTATCACTCCTCCTCAATGTTAGCCTGTGCGGCCCTCAACTTGAGCATCTTGTGCAATTCTTCCATCTGTGGGGTGCCAACGATTTGTCAGAATATCTGCCATCATGTCTTCCGACTTTACGAAGCTTGGTACCACAATCCCCTCACGCGCATAGTGGCAGATGAACTTGAAACGAATGTCCACATGCTTGGCGCTTGAGATGCTCTTTTCTGCCTCAAGCTGCTTGATTGCCACTTGGTTAACCATATACATGAACATGGGCTCATGTACTCGTAACTTTAGCTCTACGAGCAACTCTCTGACACCCAACAGTTCTCGTCCGGCTTGAGAGGCAGATATAAATTCCGCCTCCATCGTACTCAACGATACACCTGACTGCTTCTAGCATGACCACAACATAGCAACATCATCCACCGTTGGCAAACAACCAGAAACTGACTTACGGTCCACCTTATTGGCAGCGAAGTCTGCGTCATTCCAACACTAGATCTTGACTTCTTCCTGGGTAGGTCCGATGCCGTTGAGGTGCAACTTCAAGTTATTCGACCCCTTTAAGTAGCGCGCAATGCGCTTTGCTACCTTCCAATCCTTAACGGTCGGTTTGTGGGTCTGAAGTGTTGCTTTATGCACTGCTAAACAAATGTCGGGGCGTGTGCATCTCGCGATCCACAATAGACTCTCGACCAACGACCGAAAAGATCTCAACCTTTGTTCATCGCTTGTGGCCCTCGCGGACAACTTGTCTGAAACGTTGTCGTCGTCAGCGTTGCAGTCATCTCCAATTGGCGGTCGTACACCGTTCGTAGACTCCAACTTGAGATACCTGAGCAGTGTGTCGATCATGACCTCTTGATCCAGAACGTATCCGTGGTTGTCATCCAGGGAAATTCGAAGTCCCAGAAACTTCTTTACTGTGCCCAAGTCCTTGATGGACAATGTCTTCATCCCGACGAAGAAATCGTCGACTGTTCTTTGCTTGGTTCCAGCGACCAGTAGGTAATCTACGTAGACTCCGAAGATGGTCCAGTTGTCACCTTCTTGTGTGTTATACAAGCACATGTCCGTCATTCACTGGTTGAAGCCGTTCACGTGCAGGCTTAAATGCAGTAGTTTACTCCAAAGTCGACCAGCTTGCTTCAACCCATAAAGCGACTTCTTTAGCAGTAGCGCGATCTCGCCGGTGGACTTCACCCTGAAACTTGTAAGTTCCTTATGACTCAGCTGCATGCCCTTTGGTGCTTTCATGTAGATGTCCAGATGTCTCCTCCTTTTCCGCCTTCACGTAGGCGTTCGGCACGTCACCGTGACGTGATGGCACGTTCCATCGTCTGGAAAGGATCAAAATCAACTTGACGGTCGCCAAGTCCATCGCAGTCGCAAATTTCAGGTTGTAATCAACTTTAAAACACTTGCTCGTTTCCAGAAAGACCAGCCGATCTTTGTATCGCTCGATGTCTCTATCCGCGTCGTTCTTCGTCTTATACACCCATTTGTTATGTAAGACGTGCGCCTTCCTGGGGGCACAACAACCTTCCAGACGTCGTTTGCCTTCAGAGCCTCAACTTCTTCGGTCATGGCGCCGCACCACTTGTCTTGATGCTCGTTTTTCATCGCCTGCCCATAGTGTCTTGGGTCTTGATCGATGACTGCGTTTACCACCTCGCGTTGTTCCGTTGAAGTGTCCCCGCTCGGTTTGTCGGGTTTTCTATTTGTTGTTGACCTCGTTTTATGACGTTCTCTAGTCCATCCAGTCTTTTGACCCTCGCGAGTCTTCCTGGAACGCTTTCCGGTGTCCCGAGTCCCAGTATGATCATCTAAAGAGTCTCTGCATGACCCCTCCTGATGATCCACCGTCTCAGGGCCCATCTTGTGTGATCCGTCTTGATCATCCCGTGGTGCTTCAATGCTTTGCACGTGTTGGGTCACCACGACGATCTTGTCCGCCGGGATATGTACCTTGTACCCCTTGGTCTCACCGCCGATTCCAATGATGATACCTGCCTTGCCTTGCTCTCCAATTTATGCGTTCTTCGGTTCCTTGTGCACAGTGCAGGTAGACCCGAAAGTCACGATGTCGTTCAGTGCAGGAGTCTTGTTCGTCAAAACTTCATGGGCGATACTCCACCAAGATTTGACTTGGTTTTGATTCGGTTAAGTATGTATGAAGCATGCTTCGCGGCGTCACCCCAAAAGAAGAGCGGTATGTTTGATCCAAAGACCATGCTTCGCACCATATTCATGATTGTCCGGTGCATCCTTTCAGCCTTGCAATTGCTCGCCAGGCTCCGTGCTTCACTCACTTGATGCGAGACACCCGTGGTGGAGCAAAATATGTCGAGTGTCTCGTACTCGCCTCCACCGTCGGTTCGCAGTACGTGTACCTTGCAGTTAAACTCTCGCTCGAATCTTGCCATGAAAAGCTTAAACTTCAAAGCTGCTGCATCCTTAAAATGGGGTAGAACACCCGACAGTAGCTGAACCGGTGGTCGATGAAGTCGACCATGAACCGATCACCCAGGCGATCCGTGGGGGTAATTGGACCCTTAAGGTCCGAGCAAATTACTCCACCGATCAAGTCGATAGGTGAGTTTGCACTTGTGTCCTTCTTGGATTGCGGTTGCTTCGTTTGATTTCCCTTGGCACATGTAAGGCCCTTTTGACGAGTAGTGTCAGTGAGCAGGATGCCTGAAGCTGGATCTTTAGCCATCTTGATAATCGTATCAAAACATAGGTGTCCCAGACAACGATGAAAGCGCATCAAAGTACCACGCTGAACGTCCAAATTATATTCAGGTTCAGGTGATTTGATCACCGTCACCATTGCCTCACGTGGTGGCTTGGCGTCTTAATCTCCTTGACCATTTACTGCAACAACCAAAACTTTGTTGCTACACGCCACATTTATGATTGGGGTACCACCAACATCGGAGGACAGCTTACGTCTTCCTGCTCGGTATTCAAGGATGCGAACTTTCGCCTCGATCAACCCATAGGATAGGATGTTCCGTTCGAGGTTTTTCGCGTACTGAAAGTTTCGAAGTCGTACGGTATTCACCACGCCAAGTGCGAAAAATTGGAAGTCCACAGTTCCTTGCTGAATGACACGTAGCGCACTTCTTTCCGTGGCCGCGGTTAGGCACTCGCTCTTACACAAGGTCGGGTTGGTGAGAAGACTGAGGTCATTGACCAAGTGTCTGCTCTAACCACTGTCAAGTATATAATGATTCACGCGGACGACATCGCCATTGCCGGTCGCAAAGAAGAAGTTTACAGCTTGGTTCTCCTTCTTGACGGAGGGACACCTCAACCAAATATTGTCAACCTTTCCACATTTGCGGGACACTCGTTTGTCGGTCCAAGGTCGGGGTCCAACCGACTTCACTTTTTCCTTCGTATTTCTAATTGGCTCCACGACGTTTACCACATCCCTGCCAAAGTTTTTTGCATTCGCGCCGATCTCTGTTGACTGATCAAATTGAGCCGGTTCTTCAGCTTTACGCAATTGATCGACACGATGGATGTTCAACCTGTACAGCATCGTTGTCCGCATATTCGGGTCCGCATAGAGAACTATGTTGTCCAATACGAGGCTGTCGGCACCTCCGCAGGCGTCGCTGACGGCCTTCAAGTAGAGAAAATGGTCCGTCCAGCTTCTTTGTGACGACTTGGGTGCCGTAAACAGTTTCATGCTTTGTACTAATGAGATCTTGGTGGTAAAAGTCTGCAAAATTCTCTTCATCGTGCGTTCAAATGTTTGTTCTTCACGCCACCAAATCTACAATTGTCGGCACTAGTAAGTCTGAGCCTTGTCGGTCAAGTATTGACCGAGGACATCAACCTTGATATCTTCTTGCCACATAGATCCACACGCTGGCTCGGCGAAGCCGACTCGGTAAGCGAATTCCTTGCCCCATTCGATGAACCCTGTGCCGAGACCGTAGTACAGATCCTTACCGTCAAAGGGTTGTAGAGCGAGCTTTCGCTCTCGTGCGCCTGGCATGCCGACTGACGGGCGACCTGGGTACATGTATCCTTTGTAGCCATGGCTATGTCGGGATGGTATCCCGCAGGTAACCCCGCTCCGTAGATTTTAGGGTCGGGTGTCTGAACCGCGTTGACTTCCGGGCCTGCAACGTTAGCAGGAGGAACTTCAGAACCTGCCTGTTGATCTTGCCGCATACCGAAGTATGTTGCTGGTGACACGTTTGGTGACGCTTTCGGAGGGGTACGCTCTAACGCTTGGAAGTTTATCGCTGCTCCGACTTCCCTCGCCCGCACAGCCGCCTAGGGCTCCGGTGGGTTCACATCGTTCTTGCTGTCTTGCTCTCTTTCAGAGACGTCCATCCGGTTCATCCTTTCAAATAGGTCTCCCAGCATGACCAGCATTTGTTCAATCGCCGCTAGAACACCGCCGACTTTTTTTACAGGTGGTGGGGTCAGTCTTAACTTGACCATCGCCCACCACTGTTGGTGCAGCTAGGTCAGTCGCACCGACCACACGTTTAGTTGGGCTCATGAACCCATTAGATGTTGGTGTATGCACTTATGCAAAGGATGTAGGAAGTAACAGTGAAATATATCGAGTGTTAATAACTACCATCGTCAACACTACGATATGCATGACCAGAAACGGAAACTGCAACTTGACCATGTCAAGTCACACATTGTGTCCGTCTCTTCCTGTCCCATGAGACATTCTGTCACATGGCGACCGCCTCTCTTCGCCCCATCGTGGTTTCACATGTCATGTCGTGTGGTAATCATCCAATCAGGTGATACCGTCTCATGGTATAGTACTTGAATCTTGAAAGCTGTCAAATACGATAATTTCTAACAGAGCTCCATACCGACAGACGGGCGGACGGACGGACTGGAGAGGCACTAGAGGTGGTCGGGCGTCGGCGTTCTTTCCGTGCCCACTGGCGCGTCGAGAGGGCCGCGACGTCTCAATCGCTGAGCGAAAGTCTCGTTGTCGCGAAACTGAGGACGACGACGCGCAGCTTTGTGGACGACTGTCGAGTGAGGGCACTTTTTTGTCTGACAGGTGTTGAAAAAAGGCTTTTTTTCAGTGCGACGAGTATCCAAAATGCTGCATGTGGCTGACGCTCTGGTGCGCAATGGGTCACGTGTCATCCTCTTTGCCATTGGTCTGCCACTTGAACGATCTGAAGGGGGTAAACGGCACAGCTGACGTTTGCTTCCACTTGCGTCAAACGGCATAACGATCGACAACCGCGTTGCAGTTGCGCGTGTTCGAAGTGACATCCACCTGCAGGATACGTGATACCTTCAGATCTACGTTGATGTCGCAGGATTACACAGATGATTGGGCGTACATTTCACATATGCGCTTGCTCGTATCGGCCATAACTATTGTGCCAAGACGATGGCATACGTCATCATCTAGAAAGAAGTGTGCAAAACTGAAGACATGTGCGCGCTCTTCGACTCGAGACAATGGAGAGACTTTGCGTATGTGTCACATACAGGTAGAGCAGCTAGCGGAAGAATGGGATTTGTAGATTAATACACTAAGGTTTATACCAAAATGGCGATGATTGATATGATAGACGACATTACGGCAGCTTTTCATCCTGCATATTTGGTAAAACAATTTGAGCAAGGGTTTCTGGGGAGGTCGATTGCATTGGTTGCCAGCTCCAGAACACCTCTAGTGATGATTGATCCACCACCGTATTAAAAAAAAATTGGACGACGACAGAAAAGACGCATTAGTAGCTCTGGAGATTCGAAGTCTGGAACTACTTACAAATGCCGTGATTGCTTTTAAGCGGGGCATAACAAGATAATATATCGACGCGTGCGACTTCAATGGAACAAAACAACAAGCATTTTAAAGCAAAGTAAATTGACCTAAATGACCCGATAAACTCTTTGCATCAAGCGTCAGTATTCGTGACAAATACAGTGATGTCCGACAGTGCTTCAGACTAATGCCACCCGCGTGGATCTATTGCTTTCATAGTTCATTAAAAATTCTA
Organism: Hyaloperonospora brassicae; assembly: GCA_947650285.1. NCBI lineage: Eukaryota > Oomycota > Peronosporomycetes > Peronosporales > Peronosporaceae > Hyaloperonospora > Hyaloperonospora brassicae. The sequence continues at coordinate 82,930 of CANTFL010000554.1, forward strand.
TGCATAGCTCTTATAACGAATGGATACAACAACAAAAATTTAATGACGTTGCTTCGAACATGCTTGCTATATATTTTTAATATGTCAACCATCATTGCTTTCATGTACAGGAAATTAAATACTTAAATTATGACGAGTGTAAGCTTAACGGCTCTTCAATGACTCTTTCCTCTCCCTGCACTTGCGGACATCCCTTGCTTCTATCATGAGCATCTTAAACGTTTCTAGTACGTACATTGTGCATCAGACCTTCCGTCTGAGCTCGGTGCTCACTTATCGCGCCTTCATCACGCAATTTCAACGCCTTCCCCTTGTTTCGCAATTTGATCAGCCCTTCTATCCGAAATCTGGTGACAAAACAAAGGGCAACGACGTCAGTACCACTTCAAACGTACATCTAGACTGGCGCCGACTGCTCGCAATCGACCTGCAAAGTATAAAACGAGAGTTTAACGATCTTGACAACGTCCAACCTATTACACGTTGCAGACATGGAACAAACAGCAATAAACAGCACATCAAATAGTATTTGAACAAATATAATTGCGGAGTACGTCGAACTTCGTACCTACGCACAGTCTGGTGGGTTGTCTACAGTCTGCTGATCCCACGCTGCGTACCCTCCTCTGTCACGTGCATAGAAACAAACATAAACTCAGCAACCTTTTCTAATAGAACATGCAAATAAATTACCATTTCGTACCTTCTCAGCGCATTGCTTGCTTCCAGCGAGGATAAGAGTGCCAATAGTAACCAACGCAGAGGCCTTTGACCTTCTTCGTAGGCGCTTGTATGTCGCAAAATGAACAATGAGTCGTCCGTTTGCCAAATAACGTATGCCCAATGAGATCAAATTTACGGCTATTAAAAAGGTCAAGCCTCGTAACCAATCACGCAGTTTCATTCACTGAGACAGTTAGGAATGTTGTGGACCACATTTACTGTGCTCTATGTTGTCTCGGCTCAGAACTGGTGCTGGTTTCAGGACTTTTGCACAAATTTACTGCTGGTTTCGGGATTTGCTCGACCTGGTACAGGTAAGTTCGACCTCACCTGATTAGCTGACGATGTGACAGGTTGACACGTGGGACTGTGAGAGGCGGACGCCATGTGACAGGATGACACATGAGATTGTGAAAGGCGAACGCCATGTGACTCGTTGACACATGAGATTGTGAGAGGCGGACGCCATGTGACAGGCTGACACATGGGATTGTGAGAGACGGTCGCCATGTGACAGAATGTCACATGGGATAGGAAGAGACGGACACCATATGTGACTTGACATGGTCAAGTTGTAGCTCCCGTTTCTGGTCATGCATATCGTAATGTTAACGATGGTAGTTCTCAACACTCAATATATTTCACTGTTACTATTTACACCTTTGCCACAAGTGCAAAACTTCTTCACTCTTACAGCAAGTTAGTGGCTCGCTATGAAATGCTCGAGATAAAACTTCGCGGGGACCATGCATTGTGTAGATTCAATCGGCCTGCAGTTATCTGCGGGTTGGTACTAAACGTGATCCATCAAATCTGGTGAGAGGTATTGTCTCCACAGGTCGGAGCACTCGGCCAAAAGAAAGTGATGCATTCCAATCAGTACTTGGATATATAGCCACATAATATTTGTGCGTAATAGTCTTAGCATCATTTTTATATAGACGAATTTCACATCGTTATTAGTAAGCAGTATCAACTAATCTGTTGTCAGAGATATCCAGTACGATTAACCATAAATCGTAGCGGTGCAATTATAGAAGCTGAGTCGGCGATAAGCAATCTGTGCATATGTTGGTAAGTCATACTAGCAGCACGCCTCGATCTCGTCCATAGAGTGTAGTTGTGCTTTTCATGATCATCTATTGATGCCTCGTCTTCAATGACTGAATATAGTAATCAAGCGCAATATATGTGGCATGCGTATGCAACAGACGCTGCATATCGAGATTCATCTTGCATCTTGAATATAAAAATCTATGGAGGCAGAAAGTGAGATGATAGAGAAAAATTACAAAGCAGACCGGACACACACGGAATATTCTCAGTTAATACGCCTTGAGATGAAAAATATGACGAAAACAGACACGCATCAGCAATTAGTAAAATACGATTAAGCTATCACTTCTCATTGTAATACAATACAAGCTACCGACACTGTCACAATGTATGCAAATGTCTTATATCCTCACGTACACTGCAGATGCATAGGAATGACTAATCGCCTGTACGCACAAATTGTACAGTAATTATTTTGTAGAAGTGAATCCAATATAACGTATCATGCCAGATTATGGCCGACGACCATTTTTTGGCCGATAATTGGCAGTAGCTAATTAAATGTTAGATCTGACAACTCTGAGTGATCTGATTGGCTTGTTTAACGAATGGGTCAGTTTATATCCGCCCAAATGCGTCAAACGCGTGTTGTTCACATACTGCAACGACGCACGATGGAGAAGGGACAGGTCCATGGCCAAGAAGACCTCTAGAAGACTGTTAGTGCTCGTGAGCGTAGTATGTCGTGGGACACCGTTCGCGAATTTTTCCAGCAATCTTAGAAAGAACGATCCGCCGCCGCGCTATCCAACAGGTCTCTGGCGTGTCAATAGAAAAGACCCGGACCACCGCCCGTTCTTATCCAATTATTTTTTATATGACAATCTCAGGACGTGGATCGAAGGGATGCAGCGAAAGAGTCTATCTGTTTTGCGTCAGACGGTACTTAGCAAGCGAACGAGGCGTACTGCGTGTTTGCCTTCCCGCGCGATCGGCTGGGGTCCTGGGCGACAGGTGAGTCAAGCAACTTTTTCCCGTCACCCCAAGCCCTGAAATCGAGTCCATCAAGTGATATTTCGCGCACGCACCAAGTCGGGCAAGAGACCCTCGATCATTTTTTGAACCAGATGATTAAGCACGCGATCGAGCACAAACTAATTAACGACTGCATGTTTAATATGGACGAGACGGCATTTGGTCGGAAAATGAAGTCAAGGAAAGTCACCGCTGTGCGTGGGTCGAAGCACGCTTGGGCAAAGTGTATAAAATTGTTTTTCCACCCGACGCTAGTCGCCTGTGTTAGTGCCTCCGGATCGTGTCTACCGCCATTCTTTCTGCTTCCAGGCCAACTTATGAACCGTGACATCCCGAGTGAGTAATCCGTCTCTTGTGCTACAGTTGCCGTCATTTGAAGGAGTTCATGAACCAAGCTATCTTTGTCAAGTTGTCAAGAACTTTGCAGCAACCGTAACCAGCAGCGTCATTTGGTCATGGCTGCGCATCTACGACGGTTGTTAGATTCATTACAGCAATAGAATCGTTGAGAAGGCGATTCAGATGAAGGTCAGTCTATTATTTTTCTCGCCAGACTGCATACACATCTTGCAGCCTTTAAATGTCTCTGTTTCTAATCTCTTTAGGACCAGCCTGCGTCGCTCCGTGTACCGCTTCATGATCGATGAAGATGTGTCCAGCTTTACGGGAAAACAGTCAATCACAGTATCATCAAGCGCGTGGTATAATAGCGTGCTTGACAGCCAAAAACATGGCTTCTAGATTTACCAGCACTGGCCTTTGGCCAATCCCAGTACCCAAAATGCGTGCACGTAGAGAATTTTACGCCAATGGAAGTGTTAAAAACGGAAGAGTACCAAGCAATTCGGTATGGCTCACAGTACGACAAGAGCTCCGTAAGAAGTTACTTTTCCTTCCCACATCCATCAGCTAAATGCAAAGGAAAGCGCAAGACAGTAAATATTCTTGATCGCATCATGAATCAAGAGCATCTGCAACTGACCGAGTGATACAATTTGGTTTTGTATCAGATTTGTAACGGCCATAAACTGACCCATTTGTGGAAACTCCAGTAGTTTGCCACTTTGCTTTGTGCGATAAGTATCTCATGAATATGGTTTGCTGCAACGGTGGTCACGGTCTTCCTTTTTATGCTATTTAAAAGCAGAAAAAGCGAAAACTGAATTCATAATTCAATATGAGGTAAGGTATAAGAATCCCGGCCATACACCGGTATCAAACCTTAGTTATGTTTACAATTATTCGATCTTGTCTTAATTCTATTTAAGTACGAGCGCCAAATTTAGCAAACCTCTTACCACCCATTTCGTATGTCTAGCAGCAATAAATGGTAAATGAGGTAAATATAGGCTCACAACAACTAACAAGATATGCTGAGCAAACAAATACTTTTACACCTAATTTTTATTTGTTTTTACTTTGTAAGGTGAATTTTAAAGCATAATAATAATAAAACAATAATACAATTGACATATTGCGGTGTCGAAGACATGTAATGGACTCTCTTTGTTACATATATCTTACATTGCACCAGCACAACTTACAGTTGCAATGCATATCTGACCCCTTTTTATAACCATGTCTTAAACTATCCAAACACTTGCAGTAGTTAAGTACCAACAGCTACAGCAGTACTGCAGCGCAAGACGAATACGATTCGAATTTGAATCATATACAGCAATGAAAATATTAAAACCTCAATACCATGAATGACACAAAATCTTTATAATATAGTCACGTTGCACTAGCATATACAAAACTTTGATATACCTCGCAATGATACCGATGGAAATGTTTCGAATCATAAACACATTGCTCTAGCATATCTAGAAATCGCGATTTCGATAATTAGGAATTTCTTGTTCAAGCAGGTTAATTCCGGCAATGATTCATTGACCATACGAAGTCTTGTTGGCTCTGTCGATTCAGTGTACTTAAGCGTTATCCATGAGTTTGTGGGCGCCAAATTTTCATTAAAAGTATGGCTAAAAATGCGCCGTGTAAGCGTTACAAAAGACGGCCTTAGTGCTACACTCGACCAAATTACACGGCGATGACCGCACGGGAGGTGGTGAAGACGTATATATGCGATAAATAAGTATATTTACCCACTATTACTCTGTAAGTATTCATCAGCTAGTAGCCAACCGATGTAGTACGTGCAACGGCGCGGGTCGCGAGCTTTCCACAATTGTTCAAGCTCTTTTGTCATTGCGAATCAATAAAGTTCAACCTACCATTTTATCTAGTTAGGGACTCTATAAATACGATAAAAATGACGTATAATTAGGCCAAGATATGGTTGCTGAAGTTGCACTGCGCCGAATAGTGAACGTTCCACTTCTATTTTGAATCGAATTTGATCGGATTCCTGATTTTAATCGACTCGCTGTCGAATGTATCGAGGTCTTCAAACTTCGACAAAGGGTTTGCGAAAAGATACCATGGTCACGATCATGATATGATTTATTGATTGCAATGCTTTAATTGAACTCGCTAAAATCAATAAGATCTGCAGCTTTAAATGGAACAGGTGACGTTTTAGTCGGAGTCGTAGGTACAATTCTAAGATTCACCAGGCTAAAGCGTTTATCAGCAAAATATACCGTGAATAGGTGATTTAAAGCTTGCGATAAAGATATGCATGTGCTTTCTACGTAGATATAGTGTGAATAATACAAAGGCATGCAAAAAGGCTCTTACTACATCATGCCACCATACCCTGGACATTGCTTGTATCTAGAGCAAAGAAGTTTCATATTCGATGTTCCTTTGTCGCCGCCACATGTGTGGCTATATCGTGCATATAATAATGAATATACTTATTCTTAGCAATGAGTCTATTGCAAAACATTTCGCCGCAGAAACGCATCCGATTGATCATAAATTAACTTTGCTACGGTCTTGTACATCTTAATCAATACTGTGCGTATAAGTAAAGAGCAAAAAAATTGGATATGGGCTCTCAAAAAAGCAGTTCCAGAACTAATTATGATCATAGTTACGTTAAATCAAATCACTTTCATTCGAGTTCTACCTTAAGGTCATTTTAATCAACGAAGGCAATAATAGTAACGATCTGTGTACCTGCACCACCCTTGCTGGATACACAATCCAGTTTTTGTAGCTTTTACATGTTACGCCGAAAAAACCCTTACGTATTCATATAATAACACCTGGTAAATGTCTTGATCTTCTGCGATCACAAATCAATCGGCAACTGAATATTTACAATCTACTTAACGAAGCATAGTTACGTCACAAGAATCGTTCTCCTCCGAGTAGGTCGAATGCGTTAAATTACACGTCGCGGAAATCTTTGGAGAAAAATAAACGAGTCAGCCACACAGATCTGGATTAAAATGGATAAACGCCTAATAACGATGGATCGTCTCGTTATAGCGCGAAATACCGACATGTTCGACTGGACATACCTACGCCGTTTCCCAGATTTTTTTGCTAGTCACACGAAGCGCTTATATGATGGTTCTCCCTGTCTGGAATAGGACTATAAGTAGTTTCTCGTACACTCCATTGCTTGTAGATCAATTCTTTAATGCATGAGAGATGCCTCATTATGAATTTAATGAAGTATACGTTTTTGTTTAACTGCCTGTCTCGACAAGAGAGGCCAGTTGTGACCTTTGTCTATAAGGATTTTGAGACTTTCTGATTTATGAGTGATAATTGATGGGTAGGCATTAGATATGACGATTATAATAATTTTCCGTGAAATCTTTTCCTCCTCGTGCTACAAGCACGTTTATTGCATGTATAGAGATAAACAATGAATATTACTTCGCTACCTGTCACTGATAACTATTGTTCTCATGATCATTGCTAAGGTGTGCTACCTACAGAAGTGTTAAAGCTGTTGCATGCTTGATCGGCCCTCATTCATAGACGTATACAGGTATCCAAAGGTATTGATTGGCAACGACCAGGGCCTTGCCGTAGATCGAAACCGAAACCTCTTGTACTTTAAAAGAGAATCATACCACTAGACCACAAGTCATATCATCTGCTTTTAAGCTTTCGAGCAGTATAGAGGCCTTGTGGTCGAATGTTTGATATTTTTTCTGGTCCTTTTTGCCTGTCCGACGCCGACAAGCATGAAATACATGCTTTTTACTTGTTTCGCGGCACAATCCACTAGCATCACCTCCTACTTATGTGGAGTCACCTTGGTGGAAATACTGATGCTAATGTCCACTTTTCAGCTTCCGCTATTGCATTCTCGGAATGTCCGGAGTAGCTTGTAAGACGGTTAAGGGACCCCTTTCATCTAGTGACGCGCTTCCAGAGACATGAACTGATCTACATGAGGCTATGTCAGAGATGTAGCGATTCACTTGTGAAGACTGTTCCTAACAATTTAATTGAATGAATCTATCAGATGAGTGGGCCAACCTTACCGCTACAATTGCAAAATTTGCCCTCCAAATTATTGAGCAGCTTTTCCTTAAGCGCTTTTGCGGGTATAGGTATGATCGAATTGTTATAGAACTTAGCTGGGAAGGAAAGTTGGGATGGTTAAAAAAAGTCGGCGCTCTGTAAAATAAATTGGGGCCACCAACATTGCAGAATATTTCAGTTGTTTATAATCTGGACTTCTATGACCTGAGTTTTGATTAAGGTCGCCAACGGCAACCCGGTCCTAGGAGGCTCCCGTACATAGTTGTCAAAGTTTGTGTAACAAACCATACGGAGGACATTTTTTCAGTCGCGAGTGTGTCCTTCTACTTTCTGAGAACTACGGACGAATTTGCGTGATATAAAGAACTTTTATTTTCACTTCGACTAGCTCAGTTTCTAGCTTATGCGCCCCTTTATGCTGTCGGTGACAGTACACAAAAAAATTTGCTCGGCTTCGGTAACCTCTAATCCTCCCCAAGTCCTAAATCTTTACTTTAAAACGGATTATTGCGGATGACCCGAATGTGGAAGGCTGGTGCCACCACGACCGCAAGTTCAACCTCATCAAATGTGACGTAGGTAATCTAGCGATACGAAAGGGGTCATATGTTGGGCTACACATTCTTCTTTAGGATCATCTAGATTACTCTGTTCAAGCTATCCTGGGCCGTGCTATATATCAATGGTGTGAAATGTCGCTTAACGCGGACCTCGAAGCTCGTTTAGGATCAGCCGCACCGAATCGAAAGCTTGATTGCCCTTACAGTCTTAATGTATCGGTTAAATATTTCCCACACGACAGAATATGGGATAAAACCCTTGCATGTCTAGCGGCGTAGCAAATAAGGTTGCCGTCACGGGGTATTTTCTGTCGACAAGCGTAATTAATAATATACCTCACTACCCAAACATTATTTATGTGGTATATCAGCAATCAATTCACGCAAAACTGCGATGTTCGGCCCATGGATTAAGTGCAATTAGTTAAAGCAGCAAGTCTCTTTTGTATGTGGCGAGACCAAATGACATTTCTAGACATGGAATGGGGCACACTTTCAATATTTACTTGGTAAGTCCTTGTATCTGAATCGTACAAGGATTTGCACCCTCATAACCCCACATTCACCGTACGTGCAGATAAAATGAATTAACTGAGCAAAAGTTGCTACAAGTTTGAAAAGTAAAAATCTATAGTTAATGCTACTTTAATCCTCTATATTATGCCTTTTTATCTTCCCAGCACTATATAGTATACAAGTTTGCAATGTACAATCTCTATCATCGCCTATTGCGCGCGTCTAGCAACTACTAGGAATTTATTTGGTTAAATTAATTGAGGAGCACGATTGTCGCCCATGCGATGAGGGCCATGAATACTAGACGTCATATTTACCTTACGTGGACCAACCTTAAGATTTTGATTAAACACCTTTCTATATGTAAAATAAACAACTGATAATAAGGGGCACTTCTTAGATATTTATACCAAAAAATTTACAACAAGAGATGACGCCAGCCATGCAATGCTTGTATTTTTCTTTATTTAGTTTTTTAATAACTGACAAGAGTTGGTGAGGTTTTGCGCGTATTCCTATCAAAATAGGAAGTCGCCGACAAAACTACTCTAGCCTGAAGATGATCTCTGAGATATATGCTTGAATAAACAAAGGAGCCGCTTTTCACCCCCTACTTTTCGCCAATTACATCCCACCCTCTAACTTTACACGTGCATACTTCCTTTACACTGTAGTCGGCAAAATTTAAATCGATGAAAGAACGTTTACAAAACGCATAACTTCACGTGAAAAAATCGGCTGAAATTATACCTGTATTGAAACGCTTTTAGTTTACACTGTATGATGGCCTACTATCCGTACGCGCAACTATGTCTAGTTACTACTCGTTTCCTTTTGGTGAGCGACATAAGTGCTGCCATTTGTCCTCTGCACCAAATTAATTGTAAATTTACCAATGCGGACTGCAGGAGTCAAAAGGGGTGCTTACATCTTCCTCTGTTGTATCCTGCTTCTCCGCAGTTTCTGCATCGACGTAAAGACCGCAAAGAATTTATCCTGACTTAAACCTGCAATGCATCCCGTTTAGTAGAATTCTGCGATTGGTGCCCAAGACGGTACCAGTGTTACGGGGCACTGACGACGACGTACTGGACTACCAGTACGAAATTAATCTTTCACTGACCATAGTGAAGGTCAGTGCCCTGTTAGGTGTAAACACTACATAGAGGAAGGTAACGACTAAGGTAAAGACTGTAGTCGTGGTAAAAGTACAACTTTTATTTGATACAATTAAGTCCTATCACTCTTGTTTCTCTGTTCGTCTTAATTTTAATTAGATCAATATGACTAAAAGTATGATGACGTCTTCTCACCACCTATTGCGCGCGTCTAGCATCGATTGGTGGGTTGATATCATCACGATATTAACCAATGAGTTGACCCTACTGTCATCCCAACAATATCAGTATACTTAGTGATATTGTTAAATGAATATTCAACGATATATTCTTTACTGCCATTTTCTCCTTAATGGCAATTTCATTAACGGGGTATCCCTTGACATCACCCCCTCTTAACTGACAGTCACACGTTGAGATTCGAAACTTGGTGGCCACCCGTTGTACACCATCGAGCCGAAAAGCACTTGTAGAGTCAGATCCATTTTCTGAACTTGTCACGCAAAGTTAACATGTCTATGCGGGGTGAATCAAAGACCACAAAACTCTTTGCTGCGCCAGTCTCTGCGGCAGATGATGTGTCTTCTACTGATCGTTTTCTGCCTGCAGCACACTTTGCTGCAAGCTCACGTGGTATCCCACCTCGTGCACACGATGACCCCGAGTCAGGGGTCAGCTACACCGGCGAGTCAGATGTGTGTGACTCGAGAAAGGCTCCAGAGGCATCGCTTGTGGTGCCTCGTTCGTCGAAATATCTGCCGAACAAATGGACTCGCGACTTGCATCACAGTCTTTTTGGCAGCGATGATGAGTTTAATTACTCATCACCACGGTCAACTCGTGCCTCTTCTCACGAGCGCGTTGACGATGGCGCGATCCGTCGTCACTTTAAATCTATGGTACCATGAAGGTAAAACGTCAAAGTATGATGAGCTGAAGACGTGGCGCCTGCCCGATCAGCTCGTCAATAGATTGCATTATAAGACAACAGTACCATCAAATCCTTTTATTAGATTCGAGAAAGCTCCAAGGCTTAGGTTTCAGTGCGAAGAAGTTTCGCGCTGAAGAATACTTTAATTTTGATGCGTTCCTCCAGCATCGATGGTACAATGTAACTAAAAGCGTGAAAAGACTTCTCTTTTGGCAGAGTTGAACGCGTTCGTTCAAGGCGACATGAATTCTGGACGTGAAGCGTGGCTATAAAAACTTGAAACGTTGCGCGTCAAGTTTGAAAAGAGAACGCTAACCAGTGCACGAAATTGGTTGTATCGTATGTCACGTGAGGCAGGCATTACTTGCCTCACATGGGGTGATCTATGTGCAAATTTTGCAGACAACTGACAGCGCGCTATAACGGAAGTCTCTTTTTAGCTTGCCCTGGGGAAGGGCATACATCTCGGCTGATGTGCGGGATAATGATTCAAACTTATAATCCGTTAATAAGCAATAGTGCGTGTTCACCGATGATCCCTCGGACCAATCGAATTAGTCTCGTCATATTGGCGGGCGAGACTATCAACATCAGCCATCGAATGGGACCGAGGCTCCCAACAGTCATACGAAGGTGGATACCCCCACCAGCGAACTAAGTAATTTGTTCGCCCCCCCCGCTCTTCACGCGGTGGCTCAATACACGCCCCACGTGAAAGCTTCAGTCACCGTGATATTCAACTAGCGGCTCTGGTAGAGGTGGAAAGACAAGGTCCGGCTCAGCCGCCGGGCCTGCAGGAGATTTGTGCCCGCGATTCCCGCGTCCTGACCGAGTTGAGGGAGGACGTGGAGCACGATTACAGTCGTCGGCACAGTTTTATGAGGACCATGCGACGGATTCGTATTGATCGGGAGAAAGACCGATCAGAATTCGCGTTCGCTCCGCTTGAGAACGGACGCAAGATTCTTCACTTGAGCGACGAGCTAGTCGCGGCTCATCGCGAGACTGTGTTGCGTAGGTAATAATTGAGAGTTTGGTCCGTGATCACTAGAGTCTGTTGAACATTCTTAAGCGGGAGGTTGTCTCCGTTATCATAAAAGGCCTCTTATTGATAGTACCGGCGGATACCACCAACATAGAACATATAAGGCGTTCGCATCCTACGAGGAAACTTAATGGTGATGCACTGTCTTGTCAGTGCAATACACGAAAGGGACTGATGTATCTCGGCAGTCATTCACTACTGCTGACATTCGTGACTGCGTGTCTAGGTAAGTTTACCGAAGACCGTAAGAATGGGTTGTTAATCTTAAATGAAAGAGCTTTTGCTCTTCCATTCTTGTCAGAGTTCCGCTTCTGCCGATCCACCGAGTTTAAAATGGATTCCTAAACGAAACGGAATACCGCCTCTCGAGTCAATAGAGAGTTTTTTTGCTGACTTCTTGTTGTCCCTTTCAGTGCGCTTCGTGCACACTGCTATTAGTGTTTTCGCTTCGTCAGCGAGGGTGTCAACTCCCTCGCTGGTGTGATGTGGTAAGGAATCATCGTCATCTCTACTGCTAAGATCCACCTCAAACGTATCGACGTGTGCGGTGGTACGTGATGAGCAAGAGACAACACTGTTTTTGCTCGAGCGAGTCCCTCCTCCCTTAATTCAAAGTCAATCAGTCTAAGAGTGGGAATACGAGGGTGGTATAATCCATTCACATAGAACAGTGTATGCGTCGTGGACGCATGCACAGAGTTGTTGATGGAAATTTCGACCATCGGCAAGACCTCGCTCCTACTTGAAATTGAGTGGACGTACCCTCAGAGTATTTCTTCAAGGACACGGTTTGCATGTTCTGTATGGCCATCTGTTTCGGGTAATCAGAGATGTGCATCTTCAACCGTATTTCCAAAGTGCGGACACGGATTGCAAAAACGCCGCCGTAAACCGAGGGTCACGGTCGAACACGAGTTCACGGGGTAAACCGTGGAGTCGAAATACTGGGTCGATGAAAACACGCGCACATCCATGTGCCGTGATCGACTCGGGTACTGCAGAAAGATGGTGCATCTTGCTGAAACGATCCACAAACACAAGAATATCATTATTCTTGGGAGTGTCGGTGCATAAACCAAAGCCAAAAACCATGGAACGGACTACCAACACTTCCGGGACCGGCATAGGTTGCAACGGTGCGCGAGACGAAGGTCTAGGCTTCACCCGCTGACATACCGCGCAAGAACGAATGTACTTGCGCATGAACTGATACTATCGAGGCCAGTAAAAGTCACAACTTACCGAAATGTAAGTATTTTCTCTACCACGGTGCCCGCCTGTTGGCGCATCGTGATATTCGAACATGCGTGAACGCAAATCATCATGATCAGGTACGACGAAACGAGGCGTGTCGCCGATAACTGCTATATAGTACAGCAGACCGTTTCGAGTCGTATATCGATCCAAAGAGGAAAGTTATAAAGCCGGCAAATCTGACAAGGATTTCAGGGATGGATTCGCAAGGTAATTTACCAAACGGAGGAGATTCCTATATCTTGCGTATGCCGTCCGCGCGTCATCGAGTAATAACGACGACGGCACGCTGACCGACAGTGATGCAACGTTGGGCAATGCCTCACTGCGGACGCCTGTATTTGGCTCAAAATCGGACCGACGCAAAAGTGCATCAGCGACGACGTTCAGTCGTCCTGGTTTATACTCTACGGAGAAGTTGTACTTCGCGAAGAAAGAAAGCTGCATCGCCATTCGTTGCGAGATTTGGGGAATGTTTACGGCCGTGCGTAGTGACGCATGGTCCGTATAGACGATGGACGGTCTATCTCCCAAAAGATAGACGCGGAACTTAGCCAGTGCATACTTTATGGCAAGATGTTCCTTGTCATGCACTGGGTAATTGCGCTCAGCTTCTTGCAGCTGACGAAATTGATACCAAATGACGCGCTCCGCGCCGTCTGTGTCGTACTGCATCAAGACACAGCCGATTGTGTACTCGCTAGCGTCACAGACCACACGTAATGTTCTGTCCTGATCGGCAATCTCCAGTATGGGCGATTGCATCAAGCGCTGCTTGATACCTTTGAAATAACGCTGACAGTCAGCGTTCCATGACCACTTCACATTTTTCTTGAGCAAACAAGAAAGATGCACAGTCATCTCGGCGTGGTTGCGTGAGTACATATGAAAGTACGCCGCTAGCCCAAGAAACTGGCGAAGTCCTTTGACATCTATTGGCACGGGCCAGTCGGTGATCGCATTAATCTTTCGGGATCAGGGCTTACGCCATGTTTACCGACGATGCACCTAAGAAGTGAGATTTCGCTGGCCGCGAATATGCACTTCTCGAGGTTGGCGTACAACTTAATTTTTCTACTCGCACTCAGAATTTACACTCATGATAGCTGGACCACACCCTTTAGCATCCCATGTGTTTCCACATATTGTGCTGAATGGCATTGCACCGCATTACGCGTCCGTTGCTTCTGATTGGTCAGATAAGGGGTTATGCTGGGGGGTGGTCCATATATCAAAAGGGTGTGGTTCAGCCATCAGGGCCCTAAAAGTATGGTGGAGCTTGCTAAAAGTGTGGCGGAGCTTGCTAAAAGCGTAATGTGGTGGAAATAGCAAAACGTGTGGTGGAATTAGCAAAACATGTGGTGGAAATAGCAATTCGCTCAAGATAATACTCACATCGACACAATGCGTGTCAAAGACATGTAGCAGGCTCATCCCGTTGCAAGACCCTACTATGACCCTTCCAATACTATAGTTTTTACATCAGGTTAATCCCCACAAATGTGCTGAAGCCGCCACTATCAGGCCGCTATCCGTGGCTCACGGCAGCCAAAACTACTGCCGTTCCACATGTCCGACTCTGCGAGTGCTTTACAGCTGAGCGGATCCAACTGGTTGCTGGTCTTTTGCGCTCGAGACATTTGCTTCGAAACGATTTTATGTTCAACTGAAAGAAACAGTGGTCCCAGTTGAACAGATTAAAACTTCCGGTCGGCACCATCAAAACCTGTCAACTGGTGTTTCTCGACACCAGATCGTGGTCAAGTTGAAGTTGTCCATCCAAGGGATCCCGCATTGTCGAGCCCGTTTGAAAACGTTGGCGTTGTTGGCAACGTTTTAAACACATCCAACCGATCCGTACCGCTCGCTTCTACGTCTTCTCTTTCGAGTTACCAATGCGCATTTGATAACTTTCGTGTGAGAGCGCAGAGCAGAAGCGAAGAAATCACACGGCGAAGCGACCGGTCATGACGACGGGCAGAGGTACCGCTGGCAGTGGGTCTCGTGGAGGCCGCCGAGGGCGGGGGCGGGGCACCAGTGGCACTCGAACGCACGGAAGGGGTCAAACACGAGGACGAGACGGTGGCCGTGGAGGTCGATCAAGCGGAGGCAGCGCTTGTGGTCGAGCGACAAGTACAGTCCGCAACGAGCAGGTCGCGTCCAATCCGTCGAGTTTGCAGTTCATTCGGTCCACGTTGAGGCGCTGCCCGAATCATAGGCTCAAAGAGGTGCTGGACCAGCTGGAGAAGCCGTGGCTGACTTGCTGGCAAGAGGTCGACCGGCTCCCGTTGGATGCCTTGCAAACCCTCTTGTCAGCCGTAGCGCGTCTGCCATTCTCGGCGGCGTCGCGTGCGCGCGTGCCTCTGCCTGCAATTAGCAAAGCAGTGAGCGCGCTACTAGCGCAAGCGACGCACGTCGAAGGCGATGCGTTCGACGAGAACGACGTCACACTTGAAGGCGTGAAACTCGTGGATCGAGTGGTGACGAGTCTACTAAAAGCTACGTGGGACTTGAACCGAGACGATGTGAAGGATGCACTGGACGAGATGATTGCTCAAGCAGACGCGAGTTTGAATATCCGACTGCAAGCACATCGTCCCGTGCGAAGTCGATTGACTGCGTTACTAAGTGAGGTCGAGAAGCCATGGAGCATCAAAGTGATAAAATGCGAGGCTGTCTCAGTCGACGACAACGTCATGTTAATTGATTGGCGGCATCCAACCGTGGCGTGGCTGGCTGACTACAAGAGTTTTCAGCCGGCGCAATTGCCAAAGATGCAACTCGCTCGAGCTAACGAAGGCAGAGTGTATCGAAGTAAAGACGAATACTTTGCGACGATTGTGCAACTATGGATTGGAATGACATTTGTAGAAGGTAACAACGCGTTACTACCGCACTGCACGGTGAAGATGGGGGACAAAGTTTGTGACCAACCACTGTGGCCGTTTCCAGAGAAGAATAGCGTTACGAATTGCAAAAACTCGCAATGTGATCGATATGCAACCTTCTTGTGTGTGCACCGACAGCACGCCAAGGGATACTGTAGCAAGTGTGCTGGCGAATACCAGCAGAGATTGCGAGGACCACCGTCCAAGCATGCCTCGACACACATCTATGACGGGACCATTTCGCAAATCAAATATGACGGCACCATTTCTATTGAGCAAGTGGCATCACGGAAACCGCCAATAAATCCCATCCACTGGAAGACGACCAAGCGACTGTCAAGTCCTAACTTGGTAGGTATCGTGAGACTTTCTAATCGCGGCGTATCGCTGCGGAACTCGGATGAAATTTATTGGGGAGAGATTATCTTCCAGGGCAAAAGTTTTGACGAGTATAAAGCTCGAGAGATTGGATGCTTGACGTTGCGTCTCCTTCAGTATCTTGATGAGCCAGGAAATACCATGCTTACGCAAAACCCGAGTGCTGGAAACGCAATTGCAATCATTGATTGCCAAACGTTTGTGCCGGAATTTATTCCAGTGTTAAAGGCGCTGGAGAAGCAACGTCAAATGCCAGTGCCATTCCAAGATGGTGCACTTCTCAATCTATGCGAGCAAGCCGACTTTAGTCTTGAACAACTGGCTGTCGTCGAGGATGCGATTGGCGACGAGAGTATTGAGTCCACTGCGAGCGAAAGCGTAGCTGACACAGAAAAATTGGTTCGAGATGTGATTTGTGCATCACTACTTGACCCGATCGTTGATATTCGTCGAGATGAGGCACTGCGAGGTCGTCTAGTAATATCACTAGCGGAGCTGGTAAATAGTGCAACGCTTGATTCAGGCCAATTGAAAAGTTTCGCCAAGGCGCTAATATTTCCCGTGCATTGTACGCAAGGACCACCTGGAACAGGGAAGTCGTACTTGGGTGTCGTTGTCGTCCGCGCTTTGCTCATTGTGCGAGACTTTTGGAAACTAAAGAACCGTGAAGTCGGTGACCCTCCGATACTCGTTTTGTCGTACAAGAACCACGCAATTGACGAGTTCCTACTAGAATTGCTCCGATCAGATCCCGCGCTGGACCATGTCTCAAGAGATTCTGGCTTTGGAACATATTATCGTGGAAACAGTTTTAAGAAACTCGTTCGCATTGGAGGAGGATGTAGTGAACCAGAGCTTGAGCAGTATCGAGAGCGCAATGTTGCTCGTTCCGATCCACAAGTGCAGGTCGTTTCCGAGCGCATTGATGGTTGCCAGGCATTCCGCGAGGATTGGATCAAGTTTCGTGACAACTTTACGCCAATTTTTGAGGCTCATGCTACTATTGTCGGCAATGCTAGTTCAATGGGTCTTGAAGAGGTTAAAGCTGTACAAAAGGCTGTACCAGCAGCGTCGTTGGTCGTGGCAACACTTTTGCAGATGAAGAATATTCTAAATATTGATGGTAAGTTTGGTGACAAGGTTGGCGAATCGATTGATCAATCGGTGCGAGAAAGTAGCGAGAACGAGGACGAAATGAAGGGCGACTCCGGGTGGGAGTCTATCGTGGATTTAGTGTACCAGTGCGTTGTTTCTTCACCTATCGATGCCGTGAGATGTGTGCTGAAGAAAAAGCCGGTGCTCAACAATGGGGATTTTGCAGGCTTATACGAAGGTATAAAGCACTACGATCTCGGTATCGATCCTCAAGAAGTGCTCTACAGGTGGATTTCCGGCTTTTGCCCCCGACCAGCATGCATGTATGCAACTACATCATGTTTCCAAGTGTGCGCCGTCAAAAGCCTCTTTTGTCAAGAGCATTCGTGTTGTTTTACACAAGATGATGGGCACTTGTGCAATGAAGGCGTGGCTCCCGAGCAAATTTATTGCAAACATCACTTGTGTTTAGCTAAGCAGTGTCTGAATTGCAGAATTAGCAACGATCAACAATTTTGTGAAGACCATGCCTGCTTCGTATGCTTAGCTCGAAATGAGGTGGCAGCCATTTCTTTACACGACCCGCCTCGAAATTCATGTGAGCGTCATCAACTTTGCTGGGGACTGGATGGTATGTGCGCCGAAATCGCAGAGCCCGAATTCTCTTATTGCAAGCTCCACACCGAAAAGTTGTACTGCAAGTGGGTCTCCACTTCCGGTG
>CANTFL010000555.1:0-47896 GCA_947650285.1 Hyaloperonospora brassicae
CACCGTGTTTACCCACGATGCACCGAAGAAGTGGTATTTCGCTAGCCGCGAAGATACACTTCTTGAGGTTGGCGTACAGCTTATGCTTGCGCATAAGTTGAAGAACCTGACGAGCGTGAGTTCTGTGAACTTCAACGTCCGTCTTTCCGTCCATAGCCCGGCTATGGACGAACACATCGTCGAAGTAACTCGGTGCGAAGTCTCGCACCGGTCTCAACAGATTTGTGACACATCTGTTGAATGTTGCAGGGGCATTACTCAGCCCCTGTGGCATCACTAGCCACTCCCACAGCATCCCGCTGGGGGTACTCACTGCCGTGAACGGGATGTCCCGTTCACGCATGAGGATCTGATAGAATCCATCCATCAGATCCATGGACGAAAATATGGTACTCTTAGACATACCATCTACGATCACGTCCTTCCTCGGTATCGGCGTCTGAGCCGGTACCGTTGCAGCATTCAACTTGTTGCATGCGTGCACTATCCGCCACCCTCCTGTGGCCTTTCGCACACAGAAGGTCGGAGAGCTGTGAGAGGAAGTTGATTCCCTCACATGGCTCGCTGCTAAGCGATCGGCAAAGAACTTGTCGATCGCTAGTACTTGCTCACGAGGCAGTGGCCACTGCTTCATGACACAGTACTTCGAGCCCGGTTTGAGCTCGATCTCGTGTCGAGTGCCTTTGTCCTTAGGCAACTCGCAAGGTACGGATTCAGGGAACACATCCCTGAATTCGATCAAATCCTTATACAAAGGATTTGCCTGAAGTGACCTCCAGGATTGAGACGTGATATCGCTCAATCCGAGTCTTCTCATCGAGGACGACTTTCGTCCATCGATGAGCTGCTGAGAACCCGTTCGTTCTCAGCAAATACTGTAGCCGACCGAATATCGGCCACATACTCATCATCTGTGACGAGTATGCAGATCTGCTTGACTTTGCCACTACGCAGATCACGCAAGAACCGTTTCGGTTCTAGCGTTGGCAACTGAGTTATCTCCGATGTTGACTTCGGAGGCACAATCAGATCAAGCGTATAAGCGCCTACGCTTGATCCGTCATTAACCAAGACGTTCAACGTCTCGGTTACTTCCTGGGAACTTCGTTTCACAGGTTGCTGAGGGCCTGATCCCTCAGCAAGCGACTCTTGAGGTAATTCTTCCTCAAGTACGTGGGGACTTATTCCCTCGACGTCTTCTGACTGTGGCTGTGCAACCACAGTCAGGGACCGATCCTCTACGGTCGACTCTCCAGTCGATCTAGGATTTCCATGTTGCCCTTTGGGGGCAACAGGTTTCTTCTGTCTAAGATGCTGCCCGCTAGGCATGCATCCATGTCCCGGTCCACTCGACTTATTCGAGTGGTGGACCTTCGGCGCAGCCTGTACTCCTGTACAGCCGCCGGGAGCTTGCTCCATAGTGTAGCGATCAACTACACTGTGATCTTGTGCAGTCGTGCTAACGACCGTACCACAAGTGAGGTCATCGCACTCACTCGCAGAACATCCACACGCTTGTGGACGCTCCAAGATGTTCATCAGATGGCCATCTGATGAACAAGCGGCAGGCATCTTCACGGATCGATGCTGCCAGCTCACTCTTGGCTCGTATCTTTCTGAGCCAAGGTAATCCCAGGATGACATCAAATTTGTCATCCAGATCTAGTACGATGAAGTCATCATCGTACTGTTCGCCCTCCAACGTGTAGTGGATTCCGACTACACGTTTCTTCAACAGTGATCGATGCGCCTGTTGCAAGGCGCACCGTCATCCTTGTAAGGGGAATGTCGCGCTCAACGAACTTGAGCCTACGACCCTCTAGTGACTGGTGACGAACAAAGTTGTTCGACGCTCCCTAGTCTACTGTGGCACGAAGCGACAAATCATTTGTCGCTTCCAACTTCAAGGTGATGAGCGAAACGTCATCACTAGGTGCAGAGACACAAAATGATTGTGTATCTGGAGCAACTTTCGTCAAGAGATTTGCAAATTCTCTTGAGGTTGCTGGATCAGTAGGGCGCTCCATCCCTACTGACCCCGACCATTTTTTTGATGGTCCGTCTCGCTGTTGCGGCTTCGCAACAGCGCTGGACCCACGCCCATTGCCCTTCTTGGCGAATGGTCGTCCATTTCGCTCAGTACTGTTTGTTACTGGGCGTGGAGCACTACACTCGTATGCGTAGTGCCCTAACTTCTAACAGCGATTGCACCTCTGCAATCGCTTGTTGTTTGAAGAGCGAGGTCTCTCGCTCTCAACATAGCAGAGGTCCATTGGTTCTGGACCTCCGATCTCTTGTCGTCTAGGTGGACGGTAAGATTTTGAGCTAGCATGAGCCTGTCTCATGCTAAAGTCTTCCTGTTCCGCGACTGATGTCGCTTCTTCAAGCGTATTCAGCTCAAGGCGGAAGAGGTGGCGCCTGGTGGGCCCTTCTGCTAGCCCTTGCATGAACACCGTAATCAACGTGTGTTCATGTACTGGGTTAGCAGTTATACTACTCGCTAGGAGTCGTATATGTTGTGCGTAAGCGTGCACATCACGCTTACCCTGCTTAAGTTTCAGGAGCTCAGAACGAGCCCTGAACTCAGCTCGTGGCGGCTCAAACGTTTGTTTGAGCCGGGACTTGAAGTCATCTAGCGACCTAAACACATTTGGGTCGCTACTCTCGAGTCCCAGGGGCCAAGGTTTGGCACGCCCTGCCAAGTGGGTCTGAGCAAATGTGAGTTTCATTTGCTCATCTTCGAAGCGACGAGCCCTTACAGCTCTGTCGAGTTCGACAAATCATAGTAACAGGGAGTCCTCCGGGACTCCACTGTACTTGGATATGTCAACCTTCATGAACTCGGGACGACGCGCATGTGTCGTCCCGCCCACAGCAGCATGGAATTGCTGCTGTCTCAACAGCTCTATCTCTTGAGCACCGAGTTCTCTCAACTGCTCGGCCCGTTGAGAGCCTTTCTGGTGAAGCAAGGCTACTTTCTCCCTTTGGGCGACAAGTTCACTGTTGGATGAACTTGGCTATAGCGGCATGTTATTGGTCTCTGTCTAGAGACTCCAACATGGTGCTAATGGCGAGTTCGCCTACGGTAGAACTCATTCGTTCTACCGCACCCCATTCGATGTCACTAAAATGGGTAAACCCTTCACGCGTGGCGTGAAAGGTCTCTTCATCATCCAACATGTTCATGTTGGATGTTGTGGTCCTTGGAAGGACTACAAAGTGCTACCAGGTGTAACGGGGCACACCCTTGCGTGAACTTAACGCAAGGTTATCGGTGCCCCGACAGACGTACACAAGGCAAGCGAGGAAGCGTAGGTAGGGTAAAAGCAGAACTGTTATATTAATATAATTAAGTCTTTTAACTACTGTCTCTTTGTTTGACTTAACTTAATTATACTAATATAACTGAGTGTATGGTGACGTCTCGTCACCACTCATTGCGCGCGTCTTGCGGCGATTGGTGGGTTGATATCATCAAGATATCAACCAATGAACAGACTCTTTGGTCGACCCTTCAATATCACCGCTTCGGTGATATTGTTTAAAGAATATTCAACTTCATATTCTTTATTGTCACTTTTCTTGAAGTGACAATTCCATGTAACGGGCTGCCCCGTTACACCATTGATCGAATTACACTGCATTTTAGATCGTGAAGGATAGCCGCAAAGTCCATCATCCTCAATACGGGGCACATCAATTCTGCGCCCACGAATGACAGCAGAAGCACGAGAGATGTCAAGAACGATATCGTCATAAGTAGCTGAGCCGACTTCACGTAAGCAAAATTGATACGGGAATGTTTGTGGTCTCTTGTATGCCAGATTAGGCGCTTCGGAATTGATCAATCTTCCCCTGAGGTTCTCCTAAGACGCACGCGGAATGCCGGGGTCGACCGTGCGATCATGCACGCAGAACAAAATTAAGCGGCGAGTGGGGCAAAGACATCAACATAATTTGAACGGCTTAGTGGTGGGTGGCCGTAAACAGTAGGCACACCCGCTCTCATCTTTGGACGTGCTGTTTGCAATATCGAAGAGTATAGCTTTTGCCAAGTGGAGTGGCCTCAAATATTACCCTTGAAGTAGTAATATTTCATGAATATTTCTTGCAGGTAATGTTGATGAATATTCTCAACTAAGATAATTTTCACATTAATATCTTTGAATTTCAATGAAGCAAAATTATTACGTTACACCTCCAATTAACCACTAGTCACTATACTGAGTGAGTAACTTATTGATTGGTAACAGAGTGATTACTGTTAGGTCACTGAGAATGGGAGCACTTCTTGGTTCTCACCAACAAATCTTACACATTTCTGCGCATGGTGAACAGGTCGCGGAGATACGCTGCCAAGGCCGCTACTAACGCGGCTTTACGGATGCAAGCACACGGCGAGTGAGCAACACAAGCCTCATCAGCAGGGGTGCATTCGCCTAACGCTGCCAATGAGCAGCCTGAAACATCAAACGTTGCAGGTGCACGTGAGTGTATACGCGTAGCTCAATCATCTGTAGCTGACGCTGCGAATGGTAGTCTCATAGACGTCAAAACCGAGTCAAAATTAAATATGTGAGCAAGTTCGACCTTCCTTCCGACTCCAAACCACCGGTAAATCTCTCTGGTAAGGCAGTGATAGCAGAGAATAGAATGGCTCAGCCTTGTGGATAACAAATTTCTCGACAAGACGATGGCTTTGGAACAATTTGGCTCATAAGCGAGGCAGGTTTACGGGGATCGAGCCAATCACACTCGCGTTCTTTGGATGCGAGTGAGAGACGCGAGGAAGCTGGCCATCGTGACGATACCGGTGACTTGATATATAAATCTGTAGCCGTAGCAATCGTAGTGATTGTGGCGATCGTGGTGCTGGTACTCATGCTATCTCCACGCAATGAGGAGAAAGATAACGTTACATGTTAAGTTTCGCTCCTGGAATAAAGCCTTCGATGCTGTATCCGTAAAATCGAGAATAGAAAGATGGTTATAACAGTTAATGGATATTCATTTCTCTTTTCGACTTGTCAAAATTTGAAAGTCTTGATGCCAGTGTGAAAGTCAATGTAATGTTCATGTGTTATATATGGATGTCTAATCTAGAAATCGATGGTACTACGGAAACCATTGACAAGACTAGCAGTCATTGGCGCAGGCGTGAAATTTATTTATCTGCATCATAAAAAATGTTGGCCTTTAAGAATGCCTGATAAGAAGTGAGATTGTCAAGCTATAATCCACGGCCAACATTTTTTCCGCAGTAGATTTGTAAAATCTTCAACCGATTCTCGGTATGAACTGCACCAATTTTCTCGAGGGGCAGACTTGCCTTTTCTCTTGTGGGTAGATGGTTTTCTGAGTTACATTGAAAACTCTTCTCGTGCCCCTAGGGATGACTTCTATCATGTTCGCCCTATATAAAGGCACGCATCGATTCTGAGATCCACGAATGGATTGAGAATTTGCAAACAACTTTATAGTTCGTTTAACGATGACCTGCCACTCTCAAAGTATTCGTCTTGTCTTATTGCTCGGCGATGTCACGAACTTTAACGATCAATTGAAAACGAGGAATGTAGCTGTCCTATAAGAGTGTATAACCTCGCCACCGGACGAGGTAGATCGTCCAAGGTATTTCCTTGCCGCGTTTTTTCAAAATACGCCCCATTTGAATATGGTGTCCTCCGCGCTCGTTCCCTAAGGATATGGAGGTGAAAAATAACCCACTTGAGATATTAGACGGACCAACTCGACATCCGCGAGATGCATCGCATAACCCGCAAACTGTGCGCTAATTTAACGCATGGAAGGGCGGGGATTATGCCTTGACTTTTTCTGTAAACACTAACCATCCCAATGATCACGAAGTTCATCTTATGAAAGCCTGTGTTATATAAATAGTCTAAAAGTTAAAAATAGGGGCGAGAAGTTCGTTCTTTCGTTGAAAAGATGTCGTCAGATCGTCAGGAGATCAACCAGTTGAGTGGAGAGGTTCCTTCACCACGTGACGAGGCTGAGTCGTTAGAGCATGATCGCAAGAATTGCATGGAATAATTTGACGTGGGGGATATTTTCATCGTCGATAGAAACCGCAACTTGAATAAAAAGCGGATGCTCCCTACTTAGACGTATAATGCGTAAGTATTTTACGTGGCAGCTTGATTATGTATGCGTTGCCTTGTCGGCGCAGTGCATGAAATATATTGATGTACTCGGGCAAGTGTTTGGTGCTACCGATAAAAGCTATTGCAAATGTTGATATGATGACCTGGGAAGTTGAAAAGATCACCTTCATTGAATTTTAAATCATGTTATCTTCTATTCTTGCCAGCGTTACAAATTTTTCGTTCTTTTGCATTAGCGATGGACTCATGCACAAAACGGACCACTGCTTTTAAGCCAGCGGCAATTTATTATCTGACTCAACTACAAGTTGTTTAGTGTGCCATGTGCGCACTTCAGATAGAGACTTTTACTTTTTCTCCTGATCAGAGACAGTGTTTACATCCTCGCTAGAAAGATTATTAACGCAAAATATATCGGATTCGTCTTCATCATCTGTGTCAGCAATAGCGTCAAAGCTATTGCTCCGCCTATCGTCCGTTTCGACGTCGACATGATCAAAAAAGACATCTTTGCATCAATAATGAAATTGATGCGTGATGAACCTAATTTAAAATTGTTGCAAACGAATTCCCCTTTTGATCCCAAAAGTCACACTCATGTAGGGCGGATACTCGTGGGTAAGTAACGGGGCTAGAACAACCCGTACTTAGCTTACAATATTTCTAACGCTTTGAGGAAGCTCAAAGCCCAAGTCTTAGGTGCTTAGCATTTTTAACTCTGTTTTATATTTTGTCTTATAATCATCCTAAGTACGAATGGTTCTTTTGGACTCATGGGAACTACTCAGACTACATGTCTATATCTTACTGGCTAATATTGGTACTGGGCCCATTAAACCAGCTAAAATATACGACGTGCTACTTTCGCTACTTCGAAAGTAACACCCCTACTTGAGTAACATGTAAACTCAATCGAAACCACTTATGTAACGGGGCGGCCCATTATTTTACCCCCTTCTCAAGACAGCACCCACGAACCGTGAGTTCTCAACCACAATAACCAACGAACGCACAAGCCAAACGATGACTGATTACGCAAACGCCAACACTACAGCACTCCCGCGCACTGTCAGCGGGAGCTCAATAGACCACGTGATGGATCAGCACCTGATCCCTTGGGCGCTGTACGACTTGCCCGGAGCTCAATCTCCGGTCTCTCTTGAAAAGATGCAGGATTACTTCGGGCGTTTCCGTAAGTTACGTGGGAAGAGTCTTAATGGCACCTCGTACGAGTCACTCCAGCGTTCTTGGTGCTCGTTCATCCGGGGGTGGAACCGGATGCTTAAAGACGGAAGCAACTTTCATCAGTGGCTTACCAATCGCGAAAATATCCACGCCGATCACTCAATCGGTGTGCTGCGCGAGAAGGTTTGCGAGAACATGTGGAACTTAGATCGACTCTGCTACGTTTAAGTGCACGAATCTTGTTACTTCTGTGACTCGATGCCACGTTTAAATCGCCAAGAAGACCTCCAGGTCGTGAAGCGTATCCTGGTGATGTTTTTTATTCTTTCATAGCCAAGTCCCTGCTGAACACGAGCAACGCTAGACGTTGGATCGATTCGGGAAGTCTTCTACCGTCATGAGCGGTAAAAATGAGCAATATTTATCTCAATACGGACAGACCGCCATCAACACGTAGCGAAGACAAAGTCGAGTTCCAAAAATTAGAACCTAAACCTACAAACATATCTTTAGAAAGATAACCTATAAAAATACTCCCAAAAGCTAATAAACCTAAAGAAATCCCCATTTCTAATGGAATATCATGTGCATTTTTAATAATATTTTTATATGCATTTGTTTCAGTTAAAAAAGCAATGTGCATTGCTATAAAAATACCAGTTAAAATTTGCACAACTAACAATTGGCCTCAACACGTCGCTGGGTATCCACTCAGCGAACATGAGCAGCTCTGGATCGGACGGTATGAGCGCATCTTGATGGATGCATAAGACTACGGTTAATCGTGGCGAGTCACGCTGGCGACACCACTCGCGTTCTCCAGGTCGTGGTGCCACGCGCTCGCCACGACGTTCTCGTTCGCGTGGTCGTGGCGATACACGTTCACCACGACGTACTCGTCGTCATGTTGACGCTTCACCACGAGGTTCTCGCAATCGCTCTTGGTCTCGTATTCGTGGTGACGCTTCACCACGACACAGTCGTCGTTCTTCTCGTTCTTGCTCACCGCGAGAACACTCAGGTCGTCGACCAAATCTGAACCAAGCGTATGCATGGACTCGTATGTCCGATCGACATTCGGAACGTCTCGAAGAAACAAAGAGCGCGATTCTCATGTATCCTGCTCGGGTAGAAACCCGAGCCAACGTAAACGATACTTGAGTGCGGTTCGATCCGCGCGCTCATGAATTCGCGACGATTTTGTTTCGCGACGAGGGTCCTCGTGACCCAATAAGCGCTCCACTATACAGCGCTTCTGACCTTCCTAGTCCAAAAGCGGTGGTGGGCCCTCGCGATGGTACTGCTGGCGTCCTGGTTGCCCAGAACGATGTAGATGCGGCTGTGAACAAGGCTGTCGATGACCAGCTGGAAGCTGAAGCTACCTTTGATCGAGCTGCGCGGGCTGAGCGAACAGCGAGCGACATTCGACAGTCGAACTGCGAGTTGCTTGAACGGATGCGGCACCTGGAACGCCAGGTTTTGGGCACGCGCAGACTGGGACGCAGCCGCGTCCTATGTCGTTGGCGCCTCGAACGAGGCGAGAAGGAAGTCCATTCTATGAGTCTTTGACTCCGAGGACGGAGCCAACCCGTGAAGCGTAGCTGGACGATACTCATTGAGCCGCCCGACGTAAGACGTCGGGTGAAGTCGAAGTGACGAAGGGATGTCCAGCGTGTATGCGTCGCCGATCGCCTTAAGTATCGTGAATGGGCCGATAAACGTAGCGCAAGTTTGCTCGCGCCAGGACTGGTTACTGCTGAATCTCGTAGGCCTTCAGTAGATAACAATACACGATCATCCTTCTTGAAAGAACTCATGATCTTTTTGCCACGTTTTTCTGCCTTCGCTTTCTGTTTATTCACTACAGATCGAAGCGTATAGCGTACAAACCTCGTGATAGCTTGACGTTGGAGTATAAACTCTGACACAGCCATGTCATTAATTGGTCGCGCCGATTCAATCGGCGCGTAGCTGAATAGAGGACTTCGCATACCCGAAGAAGGGTCAATCAGCGTATGTGCAGCCCATTGAGCTAGCGGGGACGCCACGTCACGTGGCGTCAAAACCGAAGACTTCACCATGGATTGGGTGACAATATTCGCGCTCAGAATACTGTGAGCTGCACTCGAGCGTTGTTTCCCACTATCACCCCCCGCCAGAGTGGAGACACGAAGAGCCGTGGGTTGACCCACGGAAAGAAGAGTAGGTACACGAGGATGACAAGTCGAATTTGTAAAATATGGCGTCAACCCCGTTGACGAGTTAACTGCGTTGTTTAGTGCAAATTCCGCGAGTGGCAAAAATGCACTTCAAATCGTAAAGGAAGTTGCGTAACTTTGATGAACATCGTCGAGGACCCGATTAATCATATCTGTTTGCCCATCCGTTTCCGGATGGACTTCTGTCGACATTTGCAGCCTCGTGCCAAGTAACTTAAACAATGACGTCCAAAAAGCAGATGTGAAACGAGGATAATGGTCCGAGACAATATTGTCTGGTAGACCATGGTGGTGAAATACAGTGTCAATGAAGTGCACCGTGGTCTCAGCCGCGGTGATCGTTGCATGAACAGGCACTAGATGTGTCATTTTGCTGAATCTGTTCACGAAGACCAGAATACCCATTCGGTCTTGGCCATCGGGTGCAAGCCCGTAGATAAAGTCCATTGAAACTGAGCGCCAAGCCTCAGCTGCAATCGGTAGGGGTCGCAGGGGTGCCTGCGACGATGTAGATGGCTTCACTCGCTGACATATTTCGCAGGTGCGAACCCAATTTCGAATCCACTTGTACATGTGGGGCCAGATGAAGTCACGTGAGACAGCCGCGATGTCTTTTCGCGGCCCAGATGAGCGCCATTTGAGGCATAATGGTACTTGTGGATGATACAAGCACGCAAATCCAAGTCATTAGCAATCACCGTTCGAGGTGCATCGAATTTATCGATGCTGTATAACATCAAATCGCCATCCATACTGTATCGTTAAATGTGTCCACGCTTCGTTCGCGAAAGTGCTCCAAGTGCAGCATCACTGGGAGCGCGCATATAGGCAATAATGTCCGCGTAATCCAGATCGTTCGCGTAAGCCGCGACAATTCCATCGAAAATGCATAACTCGGGTGTGACCCGAGTTAGATTCAATGACACACGTCGCACATTGATCGTCTTCATCGTCGTCGTCAGTTGCCTGACGACTCAGTTCCGTACGAGGATCGTAATCTGGACGTCGTGACAGTGCGTCAGCAAGAATGTTTGTCTTGCCTGGCTTATAGTGCACGACGAAGTTGTACTCGGAGAAGAAAGATATCCACCGTGACATTCGCTGTGACAGGTGTGGGCGCTTCATCACTGTACGCAGCGATGCATGATTGGTACACAGGGCGAATGTGCGCTCGCCCAGTAGGTGGACACGAAACTTGATGAGGGCGAAGCGCATGACTAATAGCTCCTTATCGTGAACTGGATAGTTCTTCTCCGCCGGCTTCATATTTCGTGATTGAAAACTCACGACTCTTTCACGGCCCTCATGATCAAACTGCATTAGGACGCAACCAATTGCAAAGTCACTTGCATCACACACCAAATGAAACGGCTTGGTGTCGTCAGGGAGTACCAACACTGGCGCTGACTCCAGGCATTTCTTTACTGCATCAAAAACAGCTTGATGCTCGGGACGCCACGACCACGTAGCTACTTTCTCCAGAAGTGACGACAGAGGCTGTATAGAACCAATGTAATCCTTTGTGTACTTATGCAAGTAATTAGCTAGACCGAGCCATTAACGCAACTTGTAGGATTCTTGGTAGTGGTCCAAGAACAGATTAACGACACCTTCTCTGGATTAGATCGAACTCCCGATTACTCACGTAGCAATCTAGCACCGGAATCTCCGGCGCACATAATACACACTTCTTCAAGTTTGCATATAACTTGTTATCCCGCATGAATGAAAACACCTGCTTCAGGTGTTGAAGATGAACTTGGACAGCACTGAGGTTGACCTCATCGCGACTGTGGACAAAATTATCATCGACGTGGCTAGGAGCAAAGTCTCGAAGCGCTATCAACACTTAAATTACCCTGCGATTGAATGTGGCAGGTGCGTTCTTCAATCCTTGTGGTATCACAAGCCACTACCATAGCATACCACTCGAGGTACTCAACGCAGTGAGTGGTATGTCATTCTGTCGCATCAAGATCTGGTAGAAGCCATCGGTCAGTTCGATGGCGCTGAAGATGAAGCTGCCTGACATGGAGTTTAGAACCATGTCTTTTCTAGGGATAGACGTTTGGGCACGAATTGTGGCATCGTTTAGCTTGTTAAACGCATGCACCATACGCCAGCCTCCCGTAGACTATATATACGAAGAAGGTTAGACTCGAATGAGGTGAGACACTCTCACGCATATGACCGGCCTTGCGACGACCTTCTAAAGAATGCGTCAATAGCCTCGACTTAGTCTCGAGGCAGCGGCCGCTGGCGTGTCGCACAATATTTTTATCCTGGCAGGAGTTCAATCTCGTGCCGCACGCCACGATCGGCAGGAATTTCAGCCGGAATCTTGTCCGGGAACACGTCTGCGTATTCTCGAGCAATGTCGTAGACAGATTTACCAGACTCGCGCAGAGCCTCCCAATATTGCGCCGCAAATCTTTCTTCGCGCGCTGAACTTTGTTCAGCGCTTCGAGAGCGTGTCATTCGCTTCATATTCCGCTCATTGGTCACCTCGTTAGGTGACCGGACATACTTTTGTTACCGTGTCACCCTTGAGATCGCGTAGAAAATGCTTCCAGGAGAGTCCTGAAAAGCTCGTAATCGACGACGCATCGCGAGGTGGACTCGCAACCTCAATGTATTGGCGCCCTTGTAAGCTCCCGAGCGCTTACACAATAGCGTGGACATACTGTAACGCTGAGTTTCCGTAGATTGCGTCCCCATCGTGCTTCGATCGCATGATCGAAGCTGGCGAACTGCAGTCTGGTGTTAAATCTGCACCCCCCTTCTTGACGCTGGATGTCCTCATCCAAGACGTCGAAAGCGCGCAACGAGAGAAGCCCATACTCTTCCGTCGACGCAAAATGTGGGAGCCCCTGCTCGACCACGTCTTGCTCGTGTGAAACTCTCTGTTCTATCATAGTGGGCGATGATGGGGGACCCCTGTTCGACTATCATATTAGCAAGTGGGGACTCTTGTCTATCCACGTTACACGCGGTGGCGAGCCCCAACTCGGCCACATCTTGCCCTTGTGGGAGCCTCTGCTCGACCACACGAGTGCAGGTAGGAACACCTGTTCGACCACTGCTCTATCGTGCGGAAACCTCTGTTCGAACGCGTCTTCTTCGCGCGGGAGCCTATGCTCGTCCGCGTCGTCATTACGCGGGAGCCACTGATCGTCCACGTTGGACTCCTCGCTGCAAAGCGAGGAGACATCGTCACTCGTGCGTAGGAGAACAGAACAAGCGGTACAGAGAGGGCCATCGCTCACTCTGTGCACCGCCGGTGTCGTGGATGTTCGATCCACAACTGTAACGTTCGGCCAATCACTTGAAGACACCAAGAGATGGGTTAACACTTCGCTGACGTCGAACTTACTTCGACGTCTCACTGATCTGGCTAATCAGTCGATCTGGGGATTATAGCGTCCCAAGTATGACATGCCCAGGATGCAATCAAATACATAATTCATTTTAATAACCAAGAAATTGTCGTTTCTGCAAAAGCCGTCAAACGTGTACGGCAACGACACTTCGCGCCGCGATACGCGGCGTGGTTTCCAGTCAACGAGCTTGACAACAACTTGGCCAGGTTCTTCGTGAACCGAGATGATGGGTGGCAGCATTAAAACGCAAGATTCGCGGAAGAAAATGTTTTTGATCCTAAATCTAGATGCGCTCGTAGATTTCGCCGGATACCGGCGACATGAAGATTAACAATAATCAGGCATTAATCACCACTCGTGGTGGTGGCATTTGACCGTGCACGCAGCACAGATGAGCTGGGAGGTCGGGCTGCCACCGTTGGACTCGGACCTTCTTTTAAACCAGTTGGGCGCCCTGCACCTACTGGTCTCGTCCGTTTTTTGGACGAGTGAGCGGAGCACCTCCCTCATGATGGGTGTCCGTCTCGTGCACCGACGTTGTTGGTTGCGCGCGGCATTCAGCCGCGCGATGTCCCGGCCTTCGACATCGAAAGCAGATCATCTGACGTCTGCTACGGACTTCGCTCTTGTAGGACGTGAAACGTCGTCGGTCACCCGACGACTCAATTCCATTTATCTCCATAGGTTCCGGGCCCGCTGATCTGACAGTGGTAACAACTGAAGGCTTTCTATAGGCCTTGGTGACTCTGAAGGCCTTCACGGAGGGCGATAGCGAAAGAACCCTCCAACGTGGTAGGCTCCGCGCATTCTAGCGAAAGGCAAGTCTGCCCTTCACGCATGTCATCGACAAACGCGTTCACTTGTTTGTACATTTCCATGGGATACGTGACAATGCACGACGCCAGATGTCGAGCCATCTGCACGTATTCGCGTATGGACATTTTACCCTGTCTGAAGGACGGGAACCTTGAACGCACCAACTTGTCTTCTTGTGGCGGATCGAAGGCAATTAGAAGATCACTCTGCATGAATTTTAGAGTGGAAAACGCATTCTAGTCCGCAACGAGTTTTCCCAAAGCCCACTCCTTGGCTTTCCCAGCGAGACGGGAAAGGAGGAAGTTGATATTCGCTTAAGAAGCCTCGAGAAGTCTCGAGTCGATAGAGATGTCAACCTCTCGAAACCAACGCGACAAAGACAAGCGTTCTTTGCCTTTGCCAGAGTAAACGGAGACGTTCATCTCCACAGCGTCGTTCCGTGAAGTCCGCGAGGGAGTTAAAACTCGCCGATTGGATTCGGCGAGCTCGCGAGCCATGAAGTCGTGTATGGCGAGACGATGTCCATCAGGAGTCGCTTTTTTATCAGCGACATAACAAATGCCTCTCCAGATATCGCTGCGAGGCGATATAGGGCATCCCACTCAACACCAGTGAGATGGGAAAAAATCGCGTGCTTCAGACTCTAAATTTGGAGCGTCAAAGTGCGACGAATCACTCATCCTAAACTCGGGCATGGGAAGGACTACAAAGTGCTACCAGGTGTAACGGAGCTAGAACAACCCGTACTTAGCTTACAATATTTCTAACGCTTTGAGGAAGCTCAAAGCCCAAGTCTTACGTGCTTAGCATTTTTAACTCTGTTTTATATTTTGTCTTATAATCATCCTAAGTACGAATGGTTCTTTTGGACTCATGGGAACTACTCAGACTACATGTCTATATCTTACTGGCGAATATTGGTACTGAGCCCATTAAACCAGCTAAAATATACGACGTGCTACTTTCGCTACTTCGAAAGTAGCACCCCTACTTGAGTAACATGTAAATCAATCGAAACCACTTATGTAACGGGTTGGCCCATTACAGGTAGCATATAAATACACGTGGATAGATTTATGTGTGGTGGACGCATGGACCGAATGATTTATGGCGAGCAACATCATCGGTAGAAAGTCGCTCTAGCACACGAACGGGTGAGCGTAACATCAAATAACATCTTCGAAAACACGTTCCTAACGTTATGCCAAAAAAATACGTTTCCGAAAGATAAGAAGTAGATACCTTCAATCGTGCCCCGAAGGCGTGAAACACGGACTGATAAAACCCCTCCGGGAATCGAGGGTCTCCATTGGATACGGGTTTATGGTCGAAATTATGGAATTATATATGTCGTATTGATGTGCACACGAGCACAACCCTCGGCTATGATCGACTCTTAAGGTAATAAACAAAATGTAAAATCTTGCTGAATAGATCAACGGTACCGGTAGAGGCTACAAAAGTGCACGGGATGAAGGGCTAGGCTTTACCTGTTTACAAACTTCGCAATTTCCTTCGTGCTTGATTACAAAGCGAGATAGGCGTGGATAGTACAAATCGCGACTTATTGTGAGATAAGCTGATTCTGGACCACGACACCTACTGAGTGGAGCGCATGACACTCGTAAATAATGCTAATGCGCAAATCACAATCAGTGGGGACGACGACACCTGGACTGCTACCGGTAGCTGTTATGAAATACAGCAGCCCTTCGCGGGGTTGCTTTGATCTTTTGACAAAAAACAAGCCACCGGCAAGCTATTCAAAGCTTTACTTGATGGATGAATTAGATGATAGATCAAATTTACAATATTCTCATTTTTGTTGAAAGCCTTTCGCACGTCGTCAAGGATATTTGACGTCAGGGGACCGCCAATTAGCATTTTGACCGTGGTCTTATCCTTACCGTTGGAAAACACGGCCGTGTTTCAATCAAGCCTGCGTGATATAGCATCAGCGACAATGTTCAAACGCCATAGCGTGTGTTTTATACAAAGAGCTTGAAATCCGCAAAGCACGAAATCCACCTCGCCGTTCGTTGCGAGAGGCGTGGACTGTACACGGCCATGCACAATGAAGCATGGTCCTTTAAGACGATGTAGGCCTCATTTTATTGAGATAAAAGCGGTGGTTGGCCAATGCCTACTACATGCAAATCTTCTTTTTTCTTGTCATACAATAGACTGGAGCGCACAGCCGGCCGAAGCTGACGCGACTAATAACAGGCAACACGTTTCACACCTTCTTCGTCGTATTGTATCAACGCACAGACGATTGAATAATTACTGGTATCATACACCACATGAGATGTTAATTTGTTCGGCAATCTCCGATAGAGACAGTTGTATAAAGTTATGCTTAATATCTTCTAGGAGTGAATGCAATTGTCATCGGGCGACCACATCTCGTTGCTCTTTACCAAATAAAAAAAATGGTAGGTCATTTTGGCGTAGTTGCGAGAGAATCTTAGCGACTACGTCGCTAGCCCAAAACAGTTTCGAAATATTACTTGACATCGACTGGCACCGGTCAGTCGGTGATTGCTTGAATTTGTCCCGGATCGGGGGAACACCTTTTTTTACCGACGATGCACCAAAGAAGCGAAATTTCTCTCGCCGCAACTAAGCACTTCTCGAGGTTAGCGCATATCTTATGATTGCGCGTAATTGTAAGAAAACTATAGACATGTAATCGGTTGAACTTTGCGTCTGATGTTCCATTCACTGCCCGTATGGGAGCAAAGACATCGTAAGAATGACTCAATGCAAAATATGGCATCGATTTTAACAGATTTAAACACATGTGCTGGATGTGGAAGGAAAATTAGCTAGTCCCTGTGGTATGACCATCCACTCCGTCGCATTCTACTAAGATTGCTGACAATCGTAAACAGGATTTTTCGTTTACGCATCAGGATTTGGTACAGCCATCCAACAGATCCGTGGAGAACTATTTTGCGACGATTTGACATACTTCATCATTACGTCCTTCGTAGTATTCAGTGTCCGATCCAGAACCGCTACAGCATTTAACTTGTCAAATGCGTGTGTTATCCGCTCTATTCATGTCAATTTACGCCCACAAAAGTTGGGAGAGCTGTGAGGAGAAGTAGACTACTCACATGGACAGCTGCGAAGCGATCGTCGAATCAGTGTTTGATCTCTAGTGCTTGTTCACGAGGCATTGGCCATTTCTTCATGACAACGTATTTCGAGCCTGATTCTGGCTCGGTATCGTGACAAGTACCTTTCTCGTTGGACAACTCGCAAGGCAAGGTTTAAGGAGCACATCCTTGATTTCGATCTATTTCCAATGCAAAAAAATTGCCTGGAGATATTACAGCTCATTTCGAGTCTCCGCATAAAGGACACTTTCATTCATCGATGAGCTCATAAGATTCCGCTCAGTCTCTATAAATAATCTTGCCGATCTTATATCAGTGACGCGCTCGTCTTGTCGACGAGTTAGTAGACATGCTTGACTTTTATGCAACCCAGATTTTTAAATAACCGTTTCGGCGCTTAAGTTGGTAATTGACCTATCTTCGATGTTAAAGTTCGGAGGTATAATCAGATCAACTGTGCCGAGACCAACGTACCACCTCAGTAATTCTGTCTTAAGGGTGTTGAAACTTAAGTACGTGAAACCTTATTTATACTATATATAACTGTGGCATCGATGCCGCAGTTACATCTTCAACGGTCGACTTTTCGAGTGACCGAAGATGACTAAGTTGTCCCTTATGGACCCCTGGATCTGGTGCTTTTAGATGTTGTTTTTAAGATAAAATATACATGCTACGTTCCACATGACATTTTTTAGAGGTGAACGTTGGCACTGCTTGTATTTCTACACAGCTGCCAGCAGCTCGCTTCAGAGTGTAGTGGTCTACTATACTGATGTATTGTATAGTTGTGTAGCTACTGAACCACGAGAAGGCCCATCGCTCTAACTTAGGGAATGTAACCGATTGTAAAACTCCAAGTTGTTCTCCAGATGGCCATCTGCTGAACACGGGGCAAGCAGATTTTCTGATCGAGGCTCATAGCTGATACAGTGTTCGTTGTTTTTATGTCAAGTTATGCCAAGGATGAAATCAACTTTGTTACCCAAATTTAGTACGATGAAATTGTTAGCATTAAGCTTATCTTCAAATAATGAGTAGTGTTACACAACTACACGCTACTTCACTGCAACGTATACGCCTGATGCAAATTGCACCGTCATCCTCGTAGAGGGTTTTACGCTCAACGAACTTGAATCACTTATCTCTACCGAATGACTTCAAATTGATATCGTTCGACGTGCGGAAAATCTAACCCCATAGAGCTGTGAAACACAACGAATGTGTGTCAAGAGCAACTTTCCTTAAAAGCGCTGCGAATGATTCTGACGCTGCTGATCCATCATTACGATCCGCCTCTACAGTCCCCGAACTTTTTGATGATCCAACCCATTGTTGCAATTTAAAAAAAACTTAGGACCCGCGTCTTGGGACCTCCTAGTCGACAGACGGTCGTTCTGTACTTGTGTGCGTTGTACGGGCTCATCAGTACAATCATCAGTTTTTTTCCTGCTGTATGACAACGATTGAATTGTTACAAGCGTTTCTACCCTGGATAACGGCTAAGTGTGTTCTCCACGTAACAGAGGTCTACGAAATCTGGACCATCAAATTCCGGTCGTATCGCAGGTAAGTATATTAATTTAATGTTTTGAGCCTGTCGAAAGCTGAAAGCTTCCTGTTGGTCGCAATTGGTTGTGTTTATGCCAATACACCTAGTAATTTTAACTCCAAGCGAAACAGGTGGATCGCCATGGAAATAGATAAGACCTGGACGAACACAGTAATATTTGTGCATTTATCTATCAAATTGGTAATTATGTAGCTCGAAAGGTATCAAATGTGCTGCGCGTAACCATGCAGAATGTGTTGATCCTTTAATAGCCTAAGAGACCAGCACGATCCTGCGGCTCGTCCAGTGGTGGCTCAACGATTTGTCTATGCCGGTGAACGAAGACCTTAAGGAATCCAAACGGATATGAATCTTGTAGCATAAGTCATAGGGATCAAGTATTCGCACGTTCAACAAATTCAAACTAGGCATATGCAACTTGCATCTCGCCTACTACATATACAAAATTCATAATGGGATTTTCCAACTTGTCAAAACATCTTAACATAGCGTGTTCCTTGTCTTCTATCACTTATAAATATATATATTTAGATCTTATAGACGACTCGTGTGCTTTGAACCGACCCCAGAATAATTATAAAGATGCAATATCAACCGGCCTGTCTGCTGAGCACCGCGGAAGCACATCTAGTCGACCCGTAAGGAAATTTTGCTGGTAACGCAACATTATCTCGTTCTTTTCGTCGGCAGCTTCATTAAGTAAAACTTGAATACAGCGGCGTGTTGTTGGGATCCAGTAAGGCTATAACTTTAAGCTAACGGCGGTATCGGAATCAATGAAAGTTATCAATAATACAACTCTCCATTCGATACTGATCCAATAATTTGATCTGCCACGCAAAATATATTGTAAACTTTAACCTTTATAAACATGTTCATGTTAAATGAGTTGGTCGTTGTCGTTAGACGGACCACGAAGCGCCAGTAGGTGGATAATGGTACGCTCTTATCACTTACTTGTAAGCCCTCGCGTGATTCTAAATACAAGGGTGCTTGATCCCGGAAGCTACGTACCATGAGTGTTGGGGAAGCGCGAGGCAGCGAACATAGCTAAGGATGCATTGAGTGAAGGAAAAATGAAGAACTCTAATATATATAGTTATCGTTCTTTTGATCAACTCTCCTTGACTTAGTTCAGCCAATCTAACCTATACTCTCCAATGTAGGTATCTCTCTCACAACCCACTGCGCATCATTGCGCTCTAGCAGCGACTGGTGGATAAGTTCAATTGATGTAATGACCTGTATATACTATGAAGTGGAGCGGCCATATTATTGCCCTTGAAGAAGCAATATTCCATAAATATTCCTTGCAGGTAATATTGATGAATATTCGCAACCAAGATAACGTTCACATTGATACATTAAACTATCAATGCTATACAACGAGATTCCCAGCCACAACGTTGATTCTTATCTCAAGATCGTTTGGACGAGAGTACATATCGCCGTTGCTCCATTATGGTGACATGTACACCCACTTAATGGGACAAGAAGATGGCGCTAGAACAACCATTACAGATGCTATTGATGTTTTTTTGTAAGACGCCTAAGGTTGCGAAAGATTCTTCGCCGACCGACACCAAGGCATGTGTCGACAATTGCGGAAACAAGGTCTACGACGAATTTAAAGGTAGATGTCCACGAATAAACAGTAGCGTTTTTTAAAGGAAGAGCTAGAGGATAAGGCTCTACCGACGGCACAGGACCATGCCCATTCAGTAACATCACCGCGCCGTAGTGAAGATCGCTTTGCATCAGGGGCTAATTTATCAATGTCACCGTCAATAAAAAACAAAGAAGATTAATACAAGTGCACCACTTATATCGCGTGTCACTCGAAAACATCTTTCGTGTGACGAAGTCTACTATAATTGAAAATATAGAAAAAAGCGCTTGGCTGCATTTCACCTAATCCTTTCGTGGTCTTCGCTGAAAAAGCTGACCAATAGATATAAGCATTTCTGCGTCGTGTCAATCCAAATTATGGTGCGGCGAGACGGACAACGCAGCGAATAAACTTCGCTTTGGTGCTAGTGAGAGGGCATTGAGTGAAGGTGTGCCCTCTTCTCCTACCCGCTATACAGCCCTCGCTAGTCCGTTGGACTTAGCATATAGAGATATAACTGGTATATCTGCTCATAGGCGTCAGAGAGACTCGGCACGTCGACGCGCAACGCGTTAACTGACTCGAAAGAGTCAAAATGCTGAGGATAATCTTGCACCTGAACAATTACGTGGCGTTTCTGTTTTTTCCGGCGATGGCATATTAACCTTTTAACAAGAAGGCAATGGGTACCTTCCACATCCATTGAAAGTGGTGGAAACTGATGCAAATGCCGACTACGTTCGCTTACTTGGGTCCGTAGGCGCGTAATGCTGACGTCAGATTGTTGCCAACAAAAGTCAAGTTGTGCAACTGACTTTGAATTTACGCGACATTTGTATGAAGGCACGTTCAGGGTAAGATCTGTATAAGTTTCGGGTGGATCTTCTTAAACGCATCATTGTGAGAGATTCGCGAAAAACATGATGTCCTCCTTCATAGAAGAGCCCGTTACTAAGCAGAGGTTCTCCTCCCACTAGAATTTATCTTTTATTTGCCATGCCCCCGAGAAATTGACGTCTGTAATGGGGTCGTTCATGACATAAGGTTACCATCATAAAAAAAATAATAAAGATTTGTATGTTGAGAACATTTATGACAATATCACGAACTACAGTGATATTGTTGAGAGGACCCAAAGGTTTATTGATTGGTTGATATTGTGATTATAATAACCCATCAATTGCTGCAAGACGTGCGCAATGAGTGGTGGGTAAACGTCACCATACGCTTAGATATATTGATATCATCTAGTTCGGAGAAATCAGACAAGAAGATATATTGGAGTTAATTATATTCAATACGAGTTTTACGTTTACTACGACTAGATTCTTCATCATAGTCGTTAGCCCTCCCTCTGTTATGTGTATAACCGGTAACAGGGCCCTGACCTTCACTGTTGATAGTGAAAGTTGGCTCCGTGCGAGTAGTCCATTACATAGCGATCAGTGACCTGTTACATCTGGTAGCACTTAGTTATGTGTCTTAGGACCACAATCGCATTTCCCAACACGAACATGTTAAACGAAGTCGAAGATGACGGATTTCGTAGAACCCGTGAAAGATACTTCGATTTGAGCGAAGTCAAATGAAGTGCGATAAGACGAATGAGCTCCACCGATAGCGAGGAAGATGTCTTGGCCATGCCATCGTCAAGGAATGAAAACCAACAGCATTCCATCATCAGAAAGTTCATGCAACAAAACATCTATGAGTCGCGAGCGAAGGTGATCTTGCTGTCTCAACAAGATGACCATCGGACTGAGTGCTATGACAGCAACACTTCAGGACACTCTTAAATTAGATATCTACAAGTACCGGCATATCGGAAAAAATTACCAGTTATGATGGTATGTCGTTGTAGAAGATTCCATAAAAGCTCATCGCTAGGACGATGAGCTGATGCAAGATGCATCTGCTCAGTTAAACCTGGCAGGAGATGCCAGAAATTGATCAATAAATCCCACGTTGCACGACCCCGGTGCGTTTGGGGCGTTAAGTATTTTCAAACATCTGCTCAGCAAAACGTCTGATCCACCCAATGCAGATTTTAGGACTATAAGAGATTCTATGACTTGAACAGGGTACGAATAAGGTTTACGTTTAGTACCAACATGAGCGCTACCTTGCAATACCATGTCAGCCTACTGTGCCTACCTGAATGCTTCATCTAATTCCATCTATCCATCAACCATCCATCAATCAATCCATCCGATTGTTCTTCGCTTAGTCGTAGCTTGGTGGTAGAGTAGGATCCATCCATCATTAACCAGTGTAGGAAGCAGTTATGTCTTACCCCCCATGAAGCAACCACACTAGCACGGGAAGATGCGACGAATTGATAGCCGTTGCGTCATCGCGCCCTTGTCAATAGTGATGGTTCCATTTTCATGCACAATGCTAATGGGGTAGGGCCCATCTGCCACTTCCTTAGTCTTTGCGCGAAACTGTTTAGGTCTTCGAATCATTATGTGGTCGCCGGGATGGTAAAAGTGCACGAGCAGTTTGGTATTTTCGCGTGTGTTGTCAGCTAGGACAGCCCGAAACCGCCGTTTTGACAGGTAACTCCAATTTGCTTCGTGCAGTTGTCGTGAAATCATGTCTTGTTCAAAAATGAGTTGTCCCGGAGATGCATTGAGTATGCTATGATATTTCGCACGCACTGCAAAAGCGGCATAAGAAATGACCTTCTTCCAATCTGCGCCTGTGTGACAACGGATGACGATCAATAGCTCCAGATGCACACGCTCACAGATCGAATTCGCTTGCGGATTCCTTGCTGTGATTGGCTTTAATTTCAGGCCGTAACTGCGCAATAGTTCCTGGAATTCTTCTCCTGTAAATTCCAACCCTTGGTCATGGACAACTTGTCGTGGACGCGGATAGCGGCAAAGCCACTGACGATTAAAACTTTTAGCCGTCGTCAGCGATTCTTTTTTTGGCTGTACAGCAACTTCCAGCCACCGAGTAGCTTGATCAATCATAGTTATCCCGTAATAGCCGCCGTCGTATGGTCCGATAAGATCAACGTGTACAATATCGAATGGGCTGACTGTTCTATTGGTCCGTGGTGGTAGAAGTCCGTAGGCTTGTTTCCCTCTGTGTAATTTCAAGCGCTTGCACTTGATGCATTTGCGAACAAACATGTCGATCGTTGTCTCCATGGGCGGCCAGTAGAAGGTACTTTGCATCGTTCTATGTTGTCGATGACTTGCTGGATGGCCGAGATTTATGTGGTGCCAGTCGATCAGGTCATCACAAAGACTGTCAGGGACGATTACTCAGTGTTTGTAACCAACCATGGTACATCCCAAGAGAACCTAGAGCTGATAGTCTGGGTTATTGGTACCGGCTAGACATGATGCTTTGTTCGATGCGATCATTTCATCGTTCTCTTGGTGCTGGTAGATCACTGGACCATGCATGACGTACTCTGATGTCGTATTGAGCGTGTAGACTTCGTCGTTAATTGATGGACCTTCACTGGTTGCAAATCGTATGCGTGAGAAAGCATCAGCTCCGATGTTCTTCTCCCCCTTAATATGGGTCATTTTCAGGCGATACTCAGAGAGAAGTAACTTCCATCGCTTCACTCAGAGACTTTTCTCATTGGGGTGGATCAAGTTTTTGTGATCCGTATGGACCACGACGGGAAATCCGAGGAGCATCGTTCGGTATTCGCGTAATAGCTCAACGATCGAAAGGAGCTCCAGCTCCATGGTGGTATTGTTGATCTGGTTCTTGGTGAGACTGCGCGAGTAACATGCCAGAATTTTGTTGCCTTGCATTATCAGTCCACCGATCTGAGTGGACTGATAATGCAAGGCAACAAATTTCTGGCATGTTACTCGCGCAGTTTCAAGGTAGTGAACACTGCGAGTAAGTTTTTTAAGAATATAATTTTCATTTAAGGTCTTGCAAATGGCCCCGGCAATGACCAACATTTTCGCGGGGAGCTAAAGACGCTCTCAGAAGCAATTTACGCTGAGTAGTAGGAAGACTTAAGTGTGAGACAGGCTCACACTACGCCGACCCCCTTTCGTCCGCAGAGACGATCAGCGGTCGGAGGTCCATAGCCAATAAACCTCTGTCATGTTGAGGGCGAGAAACCTCGCCCTGTGAATGACAAGCGATTGGTGAGATGCCATCGCTGTCATAAGCTGGGACACTATGCATACGAATGTAGTATCCCCCGCTCAGAACCTCGCGGTGCTGAGCGCAGAACCTGTCCTCCAGTTAGAAGAACTGGAGGAATAGCGTCTGATGATGTTGCAAAGCCGCAACAGCGAAGCGGGTCATCAAAAAAGATCGGGAAAAGTAGGGGCGGATCACCCTACTGATCCAGCAACATTGAGAGAATTTGCAAATCTCTTGAAGATAGTTGCTCCAGACACACAGTCACCGTGTGTCTCTGCACCTTGTGATGAAGTGTCCCTCATCACCTTGACATTGGAAGTGACAAATGGTTTGTCGCTTCGTGCCCTAGTTGACTGTGGGGCGTCGAACAACTTTGTTCGTCGCCAGTCACTAGAGGCTGGAAGTATCAACTTATTGGAGCGATAGATTCCTCCAACGGGAATAACGGTGCGCCTAGCGACAGGCGCATCGATCACTGTGAAGAAACGTGTAGTCGTAATCCACTACAAGTTGAAAGGCGAACAGTACGATGATGATTTCATCGTACTCGACCTGGATGACAAGTCTGATGTCATCCTAGGACTACCTTGGCTCAAGAGATACGAGCCAAGGGTGAGCTGGCAGCATCGATCAGGTACGATACCTCCTACTTGTTTTCAGATGACGATCTGAAGAGTATCTTGGAGCGCCCACATTTACGTGGGTCTACTACGAGCGAGTGCGATGGCCTCTCTCGTGGTACGGTCATTAGCACGACTGTACAAGAACACAATGTAGACGATCACTACATTGTGGATGAAAGCTCTCCTGGACCCTGTAAAAGTGATTTCCCAGCAAGTAATCGAGACAGTGAA
The DNA here is from genome assembly GCA_947650285.1 of Hyaloperonospora brassicae. Lineage (NCBI taxonomy): Eukaryota > Oomycota > Peronosporomycetes > Peronosporales > Peronosporaceae > Hyaloperonospora > Hyaloperonospora brassicae. The sequence continues at coordinate 25,021 of CANTFL010000555.1, forward strand.
TGTCTTGGCTAATGACGGATCAAGCGTAGGTGCTTACTCGCTTGATATGGTTGTGCCTCCGAAACTAACTTCGGAGATAATTCAATTGCCGACGCTGGAGCCGAAACTGTTCTTACGTGATCTGCGTAGTGGCAAAGTCAAGCAGATGTGTGTACTCGTCGCGGAGTACGAGTACGTTACCGATATTCGATCGGCAACGGTGTTTACTGAGACCGAGACGGGTTCTCAGCAGCTCATCGATGGACGACATCGTCATCGATGAGAAGACTCGGATTGAGAGGTATTAATCTCAATCCTGGGGGTCGCTCCAGGCAAATCCTTTGTATAAGGATTTGATCGAATTCAAGGATGTGTTCCCTGAATCCGTGCACGTGCGAGTTGCCTAAGGATAAAGGCACTCGACACGAGATCGAGCTCAAGCCGGGATCGAAGTACTGTGTCATGAAGCAGTGGCCACTGCCTCGTGAACAAGTACTAGCGATCTACAAGCTCTTTGCCGATTGCTTAGCAGCGAGCCATGTGAGGGAATCAACTTCCTCTCACAGCTCTCCGACCTTCTGTGTGCGAAAGGCCACAGGAGGGTGGCGGATAGTGCATGCATGCAACAAGTTGAATGCTGCAACGGTACCGGCTCAGACGCCGATACCGAGGAAGGACGTCATCATAGATGGTATGTCAAAGAGTACCATCTTTTCGTCCATGGATCTGATGGATGGGTTCTATCAGATCCTCATGCGTGAACGGGACATCCCGTTCACGGCAGTGAGTACCCCCCAGCGGTATGCTGTGGGAGTGGCTAGTTATGCCACAGGGGCTGAGCAATGCCCCTGCAACATTCAACAGATGTGTCACAAATCTGTTGAGACCGGTGCGAGACTTTGCACCGAGTTACTTCGACGATGTGTTCGTCCTATATCCGGGCTATGGACGGAAATACGGACGTTGAAGCTCACAGAACTCACGTTCGTCAGGTTCTTCAACTTATGCGCAAGCATAAGCTGTACGCCAACCTCAAGAAGTGTATATTCGCGGCTAGCGAAATACCACTTCTTCGGGTGCATCGTGGGTATACACGGTGTACGCCCCGATCCCGAAAAGAATCAAGGATATCACGGACTCTCCCGTGCCAGTCGATGTCAAGGTACTGCGGAAGTTCCTTGTGATAGCGGTGTACTTGCACAAGTACTCGCGCAACTACGCCGAGATGACATTTCATCTTTCTTGCTTGCTCAAGAAAAATGTCAAGTGGTCATGGAACGCTGAGTGCCAGCGTTCCTTTGAGGGTATCAAGCAAAGCTTGATGCAATCGCCCATCTTGGCGATTGCAGATCAGGACAGACCATTTCATGTGGTCTGCGGTGCCAGCGATTTTGCAATCAGCTGTGCGTTCATGCAGTTCGATGCAGATGGCGCGGATCGCGTCGTCTGCTATCAATCGCGTCAGCTGCAAGCAGCTGAGCGTAATTACTCAGTGCATGACAAGGAACTCCTTGCCATGAAGTACGCACTGGCTAAGTTTCGCGTCTATCTCCTGGGAGATAGACCGTTTGTTGTCTATACGGACCATGCGTCATTACGCACGGCCGTAAACAGCCCACACCTCTCGCAAAGGATGGCGAGGTGGCTATCTTTCTTCGCGGAGTATAGCTTCTCCGTGGAGTATAAACCAGGACAACTCAATGTCGTCGCTGATGCGCTTTCGCGCCGGCCCGATTTCGAGACGGACGCACAAATCAACAGTGAGGATAAGCCCACTGTTGCGACACTGTCAGTCAGTGTCCCGTCGTCAAGTTTACTTGACGACGTACGAAAGGCATACGCGGAAGATAAAGATCTTCTGCGATTGATGGATCATCTGGTGAATCCATCCAGTAAATCCATGAGGGATTGACCAGCTTTGTACCGATCCTCATCGGATCGGTACAGTACACGCAACGGATTGCTGTACTATACAGCTGTTGCCGACGACACGCCTCGTGTCGTCGTACCCGCTCATCATGATTTGCGTTTACGCATCATGTTCGAATGTCACGATGCGCCAACAGGCGGACATCGTGGTAGAGAAAAGACTTACCTCACGGTAAGTCGTGACTTTTACTGGCCACGCCAGTATCAGTTTGTCCGCAAGTACATACGTGCTTGCGAGGTTTGTCAACGGGTGAAGCCTAGTACTTCATCCCGTGCGCCATTGCAGCCTCTGCCTGTTCCGACAGAGTGCTGGCAGTCCGTTTCCATGGACTTTGTCTTCGGATTTCCCAAAGACGCTCACAAGAATAATGGTATTCTTGTGTTTGTTGACCGGTTCAGCAAGATAGTGCATCTTGCTGCTGTCCCTGAGTCGATCAAGGCTCAAGGTTGTGCTCGTGTCTTTCTAGAAACGGTCTTTAGACTCCACGGGTTACCCCGTGAACTCGTATCCGACCGTGACCCTCGGTTCACGGCGGCATTTTGGCAAACCGTGTTCCGCACATTGGGAACACGATTGAAGATGTCTACTTCTGACCATCCCGAAACAGATGGTCAGACGGAACGTGCGAACCGTGTCCTCGAAGAGATCCTTCGAGGATATGTCCACTCGTTTTCGAGTTGGAGCGAATTCCTACCCATGGTGGAATTCGCCATCAATAATTCGGTGCATGCTTCCACACAGCACACACCGTTTTACGTGAATGGCTTACTCCATCCACGTGTGCCCACCCTTCTATAGTGTGACTCTTGGACAAGGGGGGAGGGACTCGCTCGAGCAAAAACCGTTTTGGCTCTTGATCATCACGTGTCGACGATAACGTCGTCACGTATGATGCCGATGTCGATCACGTCGACATCGATGAAGAAGATCACCTGAGTAATAGCGGCGACGCTATTACTGACTCGGATGACGATGACAATGCTGGTATATTCAGCACCGTCAACGATTATTCCAGCGAGGAAGAGGACAACCTGGCTGAAGATAACAATCTCTTAGCAGTGCGCACGAAGCGCACTGAAAGACAAAACAAAGAGTCAGCAGAGAACTTCCTGCTGACTCGAGAAGCGGTAGTCCGTTTCGTTCAGGACTCCATCGCAAATGCGGTGGACCGTCAGAAACGGAACGCAGACAAGAATGGAAGAGCAAATGTTCTTTCATTTAATGTTAATGACCTAGTACTACTGTCTACGGTAAACTTACCTGGACACGCAGTCACTAGTGTCGGCAGTAGTAAACTACTGCCGAAGTACATTGGGCCATTTTGAGTGTTGCATCGCAAGGGCAATGCATACACACTCGAATTGCTACGTAAGATGCGCACGCATCCTACGTTTTACGTGTGGAGGCTCAGGCCGTACTGTCAGTACGAGCCTACTTCTTCCAGTGAAGATAGCCCCCACGTTCAAGAACATCCATCAAGTTCTTGCGTTCGCACTTCAGACGATCCATCTGGTCGCGCAGATATGATACCTCGGAACTCAACCGAGATATCTCCCCGCGGGCTGTCGCCAGCTCGCCGAATCGGGAGCGGACATCCCGCTCGATCTGAAGCTGCGCTGTGGCATAATCGGCGCGATCCCTCGCCCGATCAGCCTCGCGATCCTTGCGGTTCTTCCACACGGTATCAGTCAAAGCGTAGCGCCGGTCGCGCTCGTGCTTCAAGTCATCGCGCAATTCATCGATTGCGCGATCCATCTCGTAAGGGTCGAGATGGTGAGCCGAATCATCTGGAGGAGGTCTTTCCTCCTCCACCACATCCTTTGGTGGATGCTCACGGTGATCAACGCTTTCTAGTGGAGCGTATCTTGAATCACCGTGACGATTCAGGATCATGGACGAGATACCTCGTCCAGTGGCGGGGGTATCCACCCTCTTGGAACAGCTGGGAGCCCCGCTCTCAGCTGTTGATGGATGTTGAAGGTCTCGTCCGCCAGTATGACGAGACCCATCCGATGAGTCCTCGGGCCCATCGGTAAACACGCGCCCTAGGCGCTTGTAGACGGATTGCAAGTTTGCAATCGCGTCACGCACCTCCTCCGAGAGATGTGCCCTTCCCCAGGGCGAACTTAGGGAATACACGTCCCTATGTGCACGCTGCGAGTTGTCAACACAACTCGCACAAGGGTCTCTCCATGTGAGGCAAGGAATGCCTGCCTCACTCGACAAACAGTGCAACCGGTACCTGGCACCGGTTGGCGTTCGCTTTTCGAACCTGAGGCGTGTCGCCTCAAGTTTCTTGAGCCACCCTTCTCGTCCAAAATTCTTTACGTTTTGGACGAACGCGTTCCACGCAGCCAAAAGCGAGGCTTTGTCACGCTTTTGGTTGCTGTTGTACCATCGATGTCTAAGGAAGACATCGAGATAAAATTCATCTTCAGCGCGAAAGTTGCTCGCGCTGGGAGCCAAGCCGTGAAGCTCAGTCGCATCGAATAAGGGTATTCGATGGTGTTGGTTTGTCTCGTGAGACAAGCTATTGATGAGCCGTTCGGGCAAACTCCACGGCTTCAGCTCATCACGATTCACGGTGGTACCTTTGTTGGTACCACGGTTGTCATTATGACGATGGGTTGCACCATCGTCAGGTCGCTCGTGCGAAGGAGCACGAGCTGACTTCGGTGATGAGCAAACATACTCATCATCAGATTCGTCATCACTGCCGAACAGACTGTGTTGCAACTCACGAGTCCGTTCGTTCGGCAGTGGCCTTGGCGAACACTGAGGCGTCGCCGGTGAGCGAGACGCCTTTGCAGCATTGCCCGAGTCAGACACGTCTGACTCGCCAGAGTAGATGACCTCAATGTCGGGGTCATCATGCGCACGCGGTGCTCTACCGCGTGCACCTGCAGCACCTCTTGCTGCAGGCGAAGAACGAGCAGCAGACGAAGAATCGTCTGCCGCAGAAGCTGGCACAGGCACAGACTCTGTGTGCCTTGAGTCACCCTGCATAAACATGGTAACTATGCGAGGTCGAGCGGAAAGTGAACGGAACGGACCCAACAAGTGCTCCCTGTCCCAATGGTGACCAACGGGTGGCCGCCATATTTTTGATAGTCACACGGTGACTATCAGTTAAGGGGGGTGATGTAACGGGGCAGCCCGTTACATGGAATTGTCACTTTAAAGAAAGTGACAATAAAGAATATGAAGTTGAATATTCTTTGAACAATATCACCGAAGCGGTGATATTGAAGGGTCGACCAAAGAGTCTGTTCATTGGTTGATATCTTGACGATATCAACCCGCCAATCGCCGCAAGACGCGCACAATGAGTGGTGACGAGACGTCACCATACACTCAGTTATATTAGCATAATTAAGTTAAGTCAAACAAAGAGACAGTAGTTAAAAGACTTAATTATATTAATATAACAGTTCTGCTTTTACCCTACCTACGCTTCCTCGCTTGCCTTGTGTACGTCTGTCGGGGCACCGATACCCTTGCGTTGAGTTCACGCAAGGGTGTGCCCCGTTTCAAATGGGGCCATTAAGCAACGCTTCTGCGAATAATAGTTCGCGACGGGAGCAGCTTCTTCGCGACGAGCATTTCGGCGACGGTAACCTTTAGCTGGATCGCGCCGATCACGTTGATTGCGTTCTTTATTTAGAAGTCACAAACCAGTAGCTAGTTATGTACACAGCAAGCCTACCAGTTGCATTCATCGCCTTGTGAACAGTTTGAATAAGTAAGTCTGTGCAATCCATCCGATGGTTACAATCCATCCGACGGAATTGTCTCGCGAATACGTGGTGACGCTGATAGCCAACATAGCTGCCACGAAGCAAAGTGATCTGTGATCACAAATCGACGGGTGTGCACGCTTTTACATAGCTTCAGCTTCATAAATGCACTAGTTGCAGCGTCTTAGCTGCATGATGCGGCTCGGCGGAATCGCAACATGCATCGACAGTTTACACGGCATCACCCCGCATATTGTTGTGCAGCGTGTCAACTTCATGCGTAAGGCCCAATGTGGCCCATTCAATATCGACGACCCAGGAGAGTCAACACGTTGAGATAACTTGGCTCTTTACAATGCTCCCAGCGCTCTTTTTTGTTGCGGGGGTGAGGCCTAAGATGAGCACATTCACTGCTCTGTGCGATCCATTCTTCCTTCGGCATGACGTCGACCGAGCAGATACTGTAGCTGAATTCGAGCTACACAGTATGTGGATCACCGTGCTACCTCCGCCTTGCATACTTACCGCAGCACAATTGGGAGTCTACGGCTCTTGGCCATGTGACACCAACGAGGCATTCACGTCACCACCTCGAAAAGCGCGTAGGACAAAGACTGTCAACCGAAGCGACAACGCTGTCAAGTCTTTACAAAAATTCGATACGCAGTGAACGTGAACCAGTCTCTAATACCGTCGTTATTACGTTATGCTGTACACTGCCATCAACGGAGTAGTGCTTTTGCATCATCTTCTCGCGAAATCGTCTGGACTGCAGTTTTGTGCGTCCACCAAATCACTTATAGTTCTTTTCGATGATGAGTGCTTAACAGCTCGATCTCTCGGTGTTTCGTTGCAGGCCCCATGGGTACACCTTCGTTTCGATATTACCCAAAGAAGGCAACGTGGCAACTCGAAAGGAAGCTGGATACGCGTGCAGCATTAAGAGGGGGTCACATATACATTGGAGAAAGCAACGTCAGCTCTTGAGCTATAGGTAATATCTCCAACGAGTACCGATCAGTTCTGATCTTAAATTTGGTACAGTATTACAGTTGTACAAAAGCTTGCAACTCCATGCTGCCAAGTCAGACTATTCGTGCGACTGTAAGCCGTATCTCCTAGTCGAGTTGTCGTATTGTAGCAGCCTCACAAACCTCTAGTGCAGACGAGTCCACCAACTGTATCTACTACCCCTCGAAGCAAGCTACAGCTGGTGACGGTGATGTCGAATCGTAGCATTACTGTCATTATCAGCGTCCGTTTCTAGCTGTAACGGGTCACCGACGACAACGTACTGGTTGACCAGTACGGAGCTCACTTCCACTGACAACAGTGATATTCAGTGCCCTGCTATGTGTTGCATCAACACAGAGGAAGGAAAGGAGACTAGTGAACACGCTAGTCTCCGAGAAAAGTAAAACTGTTATTCAATATAATTAAGTCCTATAACTATTGTATCTCTGTTTGTCCTGACTTATTTATACTAATGTAACTATTTGTATGATGACGTCTACTCACCACCCATTGCGCGCGTCTAGCAGCGATTGGTGGGTTGATATCATCACGATATCAACCAATGAGTAGACCCTTCGGTCATTTTCAACAATATCATCATGCTCTGTAATATTGTTGAAAGAACATCCAACGTAATATTCTTTATTGTCATTTTGTCCTTAGTGACAATTCCATGTAACGGTCTACCCCGTTACATCCCCCTAACTGATAGTCACCGTGTGACTATCGAAACCTTTGTGGCCACCCGTTGGATGCCAACGGGACGGGGAGTACTTGTTGGTCAGATTCATTCGTTCTGACTTTGCCTCGCATAGTTAACATGTCTATGCGGGGTGACCCAAAGACGACACAGCCTGTTGCTGCGCCCGCCTCTGCGGCATGCGACTCGTCGTCTGCTGCTCGTTCTCATCCTTCAGCAGGTGTTGCTGCAGGCGCATGTGGTATCGCACCTCATGCACACAGTGACCCCGAGTTAGAGGTCAGCTACTCTGGCGAGTCAGATGTGTCTGACTTGGGGAATCCTTTAGAGGCATCGCGTTCACCTGTAGTGCCTCGATCATCAAGAGACCTGCCGAACAAACGGACTCACGAAATGCGTCACAGTCTGTTCGGCAGTGATGAAGAATATGGTGATGAGCATGATAACTCATCACCGCGATCAACTCGTGCGCCTTCGGACGAGCGCGTTGAAGATGGCGAGAGTCGTCGTCATACTGAAAACTGTGGTACCGGCAAGGATACCACGTCGAAGCGTGATGAGCTGAAGCCGTGGCGTTTTCCTGAACAGCCTATCAATGGATTGTCTAACGAGACAAGTCAATACATCGAATTCCATTATTCGATGCGAGTGAGCTTCACGGCTTGAGTTCCAGCGTGAAGAACGTTCGCGCTGAAGAAGACTTCTATCTCGATGCTTTTCTTAAGCATAGATGGTACAATGGTAACTAAAAGCTTGACAAGGCTTCGCTTTTGGCGGCGTGGAACGCGTTCGTCCAAAATATCAAGAATTTTGGACTAGAAGGATGGCTCCAAAAATTGAAGCTGTACGCATCAAGTTTGAGAAACGAACACCAACTGGTGCAAGGTACCGGCTGCATCGTTTGTCGAGTGAGGCAGACATTCCTTGCCTCACTTGGGGAGATCCTTGTGCGAGTTGTGTTGACAACTTGCAACGTGCACATAGGGATGTTTATTCCCTAAGTTCGCCCTGGGGAAGGGCACACATCTCGGCCAAGATGCGGGACGAGATTGCAAGATGGCAATCCGTGTACAACCTATAAAAGCGCGTGTTTACCGATGGGACCGAGGACCAATTGGATGAGTCTCGTCGTACTGGTGGACGAGACCTTCAACGTCGGCCATCAGCTGGGATCGAGGTTCCCAGCTGTCATACGATGGTGGATACCCACGCCAGCGGACAAGGTAACTTTTAGCTCTGCGCTCTTCACGCGGTGGCTCAAGATACGCCCCACGTGAAAGTGTCGACCACCGTGAGAATCCACCAGTGGTTCCGGTGGCGGTGGAAAGACAAGGTCCGGCTCAACCGCCGGGCCTGCAGGAGACTTTGGGTAACCATAAACGTTACCTGACCGAGTTGAGGGAGGACTTCGGTCACGAATACGATCGTCGGCACGACTTGCTGGCGACCGTACGACGTCTCCGCACCGATCGGGAGAAGGACCGATCGGATTTAGCGTTCGCTCAGCTTGAAAACGAGAGCGAACGCGAGAAGTATCGTTTGCGCGACGAGTTAGAGGCGGCTCGTCGCGAGACCGCGTCGCTGAAGGACCAACTCGAGTGTTTGGTCCGTGATCACAATAATCTGTTAGGGATTCTTGAGCGTGCCGGCTGTCTTCGTTCTCGCAATAGGCCTCGTACTGATATCACGGGCGGAGACGACCAACATAGAACGTAGGATGCGTGCGCATCCTGCGAGGCAACTCAATAGTGTATGCATTACCTTCGCAGTGCAATGCACGAAAGGGAGCAATTTATTTTGGTAGTAGTTTACTGCTGCCGACATTAGTGACTACATGTCCAGGTAAGTTTACCGTAGACAGTAGCACTAGGTTATTAACTGTAAATGAAAGAACATTTGCTCTTCCATTCTTGTCTGCGTTCCTCTGGCGGTCCACCGCATTTGCGATGGAGTCCTGAACGAAATGGACTACCGCCTCTCGAGTCAGCAGGAAGGTCTCTGCTGACTCGTTGTTTTGTCTTTCAGTGCGCTTCGTGCGCACTGCTAAGAGATTCTTCTCTTCTTCAGCGAGGTTGTCCTCTTCCTCGCTGGAATAATCATTGACGATGCTGAATATCCCAGCATCGTCATCATTGTCTGAAGTAGCAGCAGCGTCATTGCTACTGCTAAGATCAAATTCTTCGATGTCGACATTATCGACATCGACATCGAACGTATCGGCATGTGCGATGATACGTGATGGGAAAAAGCCAAAACGGTTTTTGCTCGAGCGCGTCCCTCCCCCCCTTAACCCAGATTCACTCTGTATCAGGGCGGGAATACGTGGGTGGCGTAAGCCATCACGTAGAACGGTGTATGCGTCGTGGACGCATGCACGAAGTTGTTGATGGCGTATTCAACCATCGGCAAGAACTCACTCTAACTCGAAAAGGAGTGGACGTATCCTCGAAGGATTTCTTCGAGGACAAGGTTTGCACGCTCTGTCTGACCATCTGTTTCAGGATGGTCAGATGTGGACATCTTTAATCGTGTTCCGAGTGAACGGAACACGGATTGCCTAAACGCCGCTGTGAACCGAGGGTCACGGTCGGATACGAGTTCACGGGTAATCCGTGGAGTCGAAATATTGTGTCGATGAAGACACGCTCACAGCCTTGAGCCGTAGTGGACTCGGGGACCGCATCAAGATGCACCATCTTGCTGAACGATCGAAAACCACAAGAATACCATTATTCTTGTGAGAGTCTTCGAGAAAACCGAAGACAAAGTCCATGGAAACGGACTCCCAACATTCTGCCGGGACCGGCAGAGGTTGTAACGGTGCACGGGATGAAGTACTAGGCTTCACCCGTTGGCAGACCTCGCAAGAACGAATGTACTTGCGGACAAACTGATACTGGCGGGGCCAGTAAAAGTCACGACTTACCGTGAGGTAAGTCTTTTCCCTACCACGATGCCCGCCTGACGGCGCATCGTGACATTCGAACATGATGCGGAAACGCAAATCATCATGATCGGGAACGACGACACGAGGTGTATCGTCGGCAATTGATGTACAGTACAGCAGGCCATTGCGTGTCGTGTACCGATCCAACGAGGAACGGTATAGAGCCGGCAAATTCGACAAGGATTTCCAGGATGGGTTTCCAAGATGACCCATCAAACGGAGCATAATCATATCCCCTGCGTATGCCTTCCGCACGTCATCGAGTAAAGGCGATAAGGCACACTGACTGACAGTGCCGCCACAGTGAGTAAGGCCTCACTATTGAATGGTGTAGTCGACTCAAAATTGGGACGGCGGGATGCCGCATCAGTGACGACGTCAAGTAATCCTGGTTTGTATTCCACGGAGAAGTTATACTCCGCGAAGAAAGACAACCACCTCGCCATCCTTTGCGAGAGGTGGGACTGTTTACGGCCGTGCGTAGTGACGCATGGTCCGTATATACGATGAAAGCTCTATCTCAGAGGAGATAGACGCGGAACTTAGCCAGTGCGTACTTCATGGAAAGGAGTTCCTTTTCATGCACTGGGTAATTGCGTCCGGCTAGTTGCAGCTGACGCGATTGATAGCAGACGACGCGCTCCGCGCCGTCTGTGCTGTATTGCGTTAACGCACAGCCGATTGCAAAATCGCTGGCACCGCAGAACACATGAAATGGTCTGTCCTGATCTGCAATCACCAAGATGGGCGATTGCATCAAGTTTTCTTGATGCTTTCAAAGGAACGCTGGAAATCAGCGTTCCATGATCACTTCACATCTTTCTTGATTGCTCAAGAAAGATGAACAGTCATCTCGTCGTAGTTGCGCGAGTATTTGTGCAAGTACACCGCTATCACAAGGAACTTCCGCAGTACCTTGACATCGACTGGCACGGGAGAGTCCGTGATATCCTTATTCTTTTCGGGATCGTCGCGTACACCGTGTATACCCACGATGCACCGAAGAAGTGGTATTTCGCTAGCCGCGAAGATACACTTCTTGGGGTCGGCGTACAACTTATGCTCACGCATAAGTTGAAGTACCTGACTAGCGTGTGTTCTGTGAGCTTCCACGTTCGTAATCCCGTCCTAGCCCGGATATAGGCGAACACATCGTAAAAAAACTCGGTGCAAATTCTCGCACCGGTCTCAACACATTTGTGCCACATCTGTTGAGCGTTGCAGGGGCATTACTCAGCCCCTCTGTCATCACTAATCACTCCGACAGCCTACCGCTGGGGGTGCTTACTGCCGTGTACGGGATGTCCCGCTCACGCATGAGGACCTGATAGAAGCCATCGATCAGATCCATGGACGAAAATATGGTACACTCAGACATAACATCTGCGATCACGTCCTTCCTCCGCTCCGGCGTCTGAGCCGGTACCGTTGCAGCATTCAACTTGTTGAATGCGTGCACTATCCGCCATCCTCCTGTGACTTTTCGCACATAGAAGGTCGGAGAGCTGTGAGAGGAAGTTGATTCCCTCACATGGCCCGCTGCTAAGCGATCGGTAAAGAAGTTATCGATCGCTATCACTTGTTCACGAGGCAGTGGCCACTGCCTCATGACACAGTACTTCGATCCCGGCTTGAGCTCGATCTCGTGTCGAGTGCCTTTGTCCTTAGTCAACTCGCACGTCACGGATTCAGGGAACACATCCTTGAATTCGATCAAATCCTTATACAAAGGATTTTCCTGGAGCGACCTCCAGGATTGAGATTAATACCTCTCAATCCGAGTCTTCTCATCGATGACGATGTCGTCCATCGATGAACTGCTGAGAACCATCTCGGTCTCAGTAAACACCGTTTCCGATCGAATATCGGTAACGTACTCGTCCTCCGCGACGAGTACACACATCTGCTTGACTTTGCCACTACGCAGATTACGTAAGAACAGTTTCGGCTCTAGCGTCGGCAATTGAATTATCTCCGAAGTTAGTTTCGGAGGCACAACCATATCAAGCGTGTAAGAACCTACGCTTGATCCGTCGTTAGCCAAGACATTCACTGTCTCGATTACTTCCTGGGAAATCACTTCCACAGGGTCCAGGAGAGCTTTCATCCACAATGTAGTGATCATCTACATTGTGTTCTTGTACAGTCGTGCTAATGACCGTACCACGAGTGAGGCCATCGCACTCGCTCGTAGTACACCCACGTAAATGTGGGCGCTCCAAGATACTCTTCAGATCGTCATCTGAGAAACAAGTAGCAGGTATCGTAACTGATCAGTGCTGCCAGCTCACCCTTGGCTCGTATCTCTTGAGCCAAGGTATTCCTAGGATGATATCAGACTTGTCATCCAGGTCGAGTACGATGAAATCATCATCGTACTGTTCGCCTTTCAACTTGTAGTGGATTACGACTACACGTTTCTTCACAGTGATCGATCGCGCCTGTCGCTAGGCGCACCGTCATTCCCGTTGGAGGAATCTCCCGCTCCAATAAGTTGATACTTCCAGCCTCTAGTGACTGGCGTCGAACAAAGTTGTTCGACGCCCCACGGTCAACTAGGGCACGAAGCGACAAACCATTTGTCACTTCCAATGTCAAGGTGATGAGGGACACTTCATCACAAGGTGCAGAGACACACGGTGACTGTGTGTCTGGAGCAACTATCTTCAAGAGATTTGCAAATTCTCTCAATGTTGCTGGATCAGTAGGGTGATCCGCCCCTACTTTTCCCGATCTTTTTTGATCACCCGCTTCGCTGTTGCGGCTTTGCAACATCATCAGACGCTATTCCTCCAGTTCTTCTAACTGGAGGACAGGTTCTGCGCTCAGCACCGCGAGGTTCTGAGCGGGGGATACTACATTCGTATGCATAGTGTCCCAGCTTATGACAGCGATGGCATCTCACCAATCGCTTGTCATTCACAGGGCGAGGTTTCTCGCCCTCAACATGACAGAGGTTTATTGGATCTGGATCTCCGACCGCCGATCGTCTCTGCGGACGAAAGGGGGTCGGCGTAGTGTGATCCTGTCTCACACTAAAGTCTTCCTGCTCCGCAGCGAAGATTGCTTCTGAGAGCGTCTTTAGCTCCCCGCGAAACAGGTGGTCCCTGACAGGACCATCTGCAAGACCTTGAATGAATGTTGTGATCAACACAAATTCACTTACATGGTTTACTACCATGCAACTTGCAAGGTAGCGTACATGCCGAGCGTAAGCTTTACGCTTACGCTTACTCTTTTGATTCCGAGGAGTTCAGATAGTGTTCTGAACTCTGCCCTGAGAGGCTCAAACGTCTCGCTAAGCAGGGTCTTGAAGACATCTAACAAGTCGAACACGTTCGGGTCGTGCAACTTGAGATTCAGGGCCCTATTCCTGGCGTCCCCTGCCAAGTAACACTGAGCGAATGCAAGTCGCATTCGCTCATCGTCGACTTCGACGAACCATCTTAACAGGGATTCTTCCTCGACTCCCCGATGCTTGGATATCTCTAGCTTAGGAAACTCCTGTCGACGCTCACGCGTCGAACTTGTGGACTGAGACTGATGCTGTCTCAGACATTCCGTCCGCTGGTGATCTTGTTGTTGCAACAAGGTCACCTGCGCTCGCGACTCGTCAGGTTCTCGTTGCAAGAACTTGATAATACCGGAATGCTGCTGGTCTCTATCTCTTGTGGATAGCATGGGCCAGATAGCTTCCTCGCCAACGGTCGAACTCATTCGTTCGATCGCACTCCATTCGATATCTCTCAAATGGGAGTAGCTTCCACGAGTTCCGTGAAATCTGTCGCCTTCGACTTCGTCCAACATGTTCATGTTATGCGATGCGAGTGTGGTCCTTGGACGGACTACAAAGTGCTACCAGGTGTAACGGGGCACTGGAGACAACGCACTGGTTGAACAGTACGGAGCTCACTTCCACTGACAACAGTGATAGTCAGTGCCCTGCTATGTGTTGCATCAACACAGAGGGAGGAAAGGAGACTAGTGAACACGCTAGTCTCCGAGAAAAGTAAAGCTGTTATTCAATATAAATAAGTCCTATAACTCTTGTATCTCTGTTTGTCCTGACTTATTTATGCTAATGTAACTATTTGTATGATGACGTCTACTCACCACCCATTGCGCGCGTCTAGCAGCGATTGGTGGGTTGATATCATCACGATATCAACCAATGAGTAGACCCTTCGGTCATCTTCAACAATATCATCATGCTCTGTGATATTGTTGAAAGAATATTCAACGTAATATTCTTGATTGTCATTTTATCCTTAGTGACAAAATCATGTAACGGGCTACCCCGTTACACTAGCAGTGCCTTGTATTCGGGAGAAATTGATGACTATGGAAGATCCAGAAATTGGACATTGGGCGGCTATTCTTTCTTCGATGTACCTACTACTTGGTGATTACTTGTAGGGATCGAGCGGGTCAGGTCCAGCTTACATCACACCGTGTTGGACCAAAAACAAGCATCCTCGATATCGAGCGACCCTATGGCAAACCGGCTCCGACATTGTTGAAATAATCTGCGGCTCGGCACGCTCGCCAAGGCGCGGTCAGGGAAGTATGCAGACGTGCCTTCTCATTTACATCGAGATCTTCAGTCGCCTATAATGACGACGGTAGTTTCACCGTTGATGTTCGGCGGGCGCTTGATGATCGACTGCGCGCCGATATGCGTGCTAAAGTTGCGGCGTCGAGGCAATTTGGTCACCTATGGCTTGCCCACGCTACGCTCAAGGATACGTCGTGGATGCGAGATCGACGGGTACGGCTTACACATTAAACGTAGCCGCCTTTGTCATGGGTTAGGCTTACCTTGGCTAGGCAATGTCTTGGACGAATTTGCAGAATGACATTGTTTTGTTCCCTCTTGCGCTTGACAAGGCGACTGTGAGTGGTAGCCCGTTACATGATATTGTCACTAAGGATAAAATGACAATCAAGAATATTACGTTGAATATTCTTTCAACAATATCACAGAGCATGATGATATTGTTGAAGATGACCGAAGGGTCCACTCATTGGTTGATATCGTGATGATGTCAACCCACCAATCGCTGCTAGACGCGCGCAATGGGTGGTGAGTAGACGTCATCATACAAATAGTTACATTGGTATAAATAAGTCAGGACAAACAGAGATACAAGAGTTATAGGACTTAATTATATTGAATAACAGCTTTACTTTTCTCGGAGACTAGCGTGTTCACTAGTCTCCTTTCCTCCCTCTGTGTTGATGCAACACATAGCAGGGCACTGACTATCACTGTTGTCAGTGGAAGTGAGCTCCGTACTGTTCAACCAGTGCGTTGTCTCCAGTGCCCCGTTACACCTGGTAGCACTTTGTAGTCCGTCCAAGGACCACACTCGCATCGCATAACATGAACATGTTGGACGAAGTCGAAGGCGACAGATTTCACGGAACTCGTGGAAGCTACTCCCATTTGAGAGATATCGAATGGAGTGCGATCGAACGAATGAGTTCGACCGTTGGCGAGGAAGCTATCTGGCCCATGCTATCCACAAGAGATAGAGACCAGCAGCATTCCGGTATTATCAAGTTCTTGCAACGAGAACCTGACGAGTCGCGAGCGCAGGTGACCTTGTTGCAACAACAAGATCACCAGCGGACGGAATGTCTGAGACAGCATCAGTCTCAGTCCACAAGTTCGACGCGTGAGCGTCGACAGGAGTTTCCTAAGCTAGAGATATCCAAGCATCGGGGAGTCGAGGAAGAATCCCTGTTAAGATGGTTCGTCGAAGTCGACGATGAGCGAATGCGACTTGCATTCGCTCAGTGTTACTTGGCAGGGGACGCCAGGAATAGGGCCCTGAATCTCAAGTTGCACGACCCGAACGTGTTCGACTTGTTAGATGTCTTCAAGACCCTGCTTAGCGAGACGTTTGAGCCTCTCAGGGCAGAGTTCAGAACACTATCTGAACTCCTCGGAATCAAAAGAGTAAGCGTAAGCGTAAAGCTTACGCTCGGCATGTACGCTACCTTGCAAGTTGCATGGTAGTAAACCATGTAAGTGAATTTGTGTTGATCACAACATTCATTCAAGGTCTTGCAGATGGTCCGGTCAGGGACCACCTGTTTCGCGGGGAGCTAAAGACGCTCTCAGAAGCAATCTTCGCTGCGGAGCAGGAAGACTTTAGTGTGAGACAGGATCACACTACGCCGACCCCCTTTCGTCCGCAGAGACGATCGGCGGTCGGAGATCCAGATCCAATAAACCTCTGTCATGTTGAGGGCGAGAAACCTCGCCCTGTGAATGACAAGCGATTGGTGAGATGCCACCGCTGTCATAAGCTGGGACACTATGCATACGAATGTAGTATCCCCCGCTCAGAACCTCGCGGTGCTGAGCGCAGAACCTGTCCTCCAGTTAGAAGAACTGGAGGAATAGCGTCTGATGATGTTGCAAAGCCGCAACAGCGAAGCGTGTCATCAAAAAAGATCGGGAAAAGTAGGGGCGGATCACCCTACTGATCCAGCAACATTGAGAGAATTTTCAAATCTCTTGAAGATAGTTGCTCCAGACACACAGTCACCGTGTGTCTCTGCACCTTGTGATGAAGTGTCCCTCATCACCTTGACATTGGAAGTGACAAATGGTTTGTCGCTTCGTGCACTAGTTGACCGTGGGGCGTCGAACAACTTTGTTCGACGCCAGTCACTAGAGGCTGGAAGTATCAACTTATTGGAGCGGGAGATTCCTCCAACGGGAATGACGGTGCGCCTAGCGACAGGCAGGCGCATCGATCACTGTGAAGAAACGTGTAGTCGTAATCCACTACAAGTTGAAAGGCGAACAGTACGATGATGATTTCATCGTACTCGACCTGGATGACAAGTCTGATGTCATCCTAGGAATACCTTGGCTCAAGAGATACGAGCCAAGGGTGAGCTGGCAGCACTGATCAGTTACGATACCTGCTACTTGTTTCTCAGATGACGATCTGAAGAGTATCTTGGAGCGCCCACATTTACGTGGGTGTACTACGAGCGAGTGCGATGGCCTCACTCGTGGTACGGTCATTAGCACGACTGTACAAGAACACAATGTAGATGATCACTACATTGTGGATGAAAGCTCTCCTGGACCCTGTGGAAGTGATTTCCCAGGAATTAATCGAGACAGTGAATGTCTTGGCTAACGACGGATCAAGCGTAGGTTCTTACACGCTTGATATGGTTGTGCCTCCGAAACTAACTTCGGAGATAATTCAATTGCCGACGCTAGAGCCGAAACTGTTCTTACGTAATCTGCGTAGTGGCAAAGTCAAGCAGATGTGTGTACTCGTCGCGGAGGACGAGTACGTTACCGATATTCGATCGGAAACGGTGTTTACTGAGACCGAGATGGTTCTCAGCAGTTCATCGATGGACGACATCGTCATCGATGAGAAGACTCGGATTGAGAGGTATTAATCTCAATCCTGGAGGTCGCTCCAGGAAAATCCTTTGTATAAGGATTTGACCGAATTCAAGGATGTGTTCCCTGAATCCGTGACGTGCGAGTTGACTAAGGACAAAGGCACTCGACACGAGATCGAGCTCAAGCCGGGATCGAAGTACTGTGTCATGAGGCAGTGGCCACTGCCTCGTGAACAAGTGATAGCGATCGATAACTTCTTTACCGATCGCTTAGCAGCGGGCCATGTGAGGGAATCAACTTCCTCTCACAGCTCTCCGACCTTCTATGTGCGAAAAGTCACAGGAGGATGGCGGATAGTGCACGCATTCAACAAGTTGAATGCTGCAACGGTACCGGCTCAGACGCCGGAGCCGAGGAAGGACGTGATCGCAGATGGTATGTCTGAGTGTACCATATTTTCGTCCATGGATCTGATCGATGGCTTCTATCAGGTCCTCATGCGTGAGCGGGACATCCCGTACACGGCAGTAAGCACCCCCAGCGGTAGGCTGTCGGAGTGATTAGTGATGACAGAGGGGCTGAGTAATGCCCCTGCAACGCTCAACAGATGTGGCACAAATGTGTTGAGACCGGTGCGAGAATTTGCACCGAGTTTTTTACGATGTGTTCGCCTATATCCGGGCTAGGACGGGATTACGAACGTGGAAGCTCACAGAACACACGCTAGTCAGGTTCTTCAACTTATGCGTGAGCATAAGTTGTACGCCGACCCCAAGAAGTGTATCTTCGCGGCTAGCGAAATACCACTTCTTCGGTGCATCGTGGGTATACACGGTGTACGCGCCGATCCCGAAAAGAATAAGGGTATCACGGACTCTCCCGTGCCAGTCGATGTCAAGGTACTGCGGAAGTTCCTTGTGATAGCGGTGTACTTGCACAAATACTCGCGCAACTACGACGAGATGACTGTTCATCTTTCTTGAGCAATCAAGAAAGATGTGAAGTGATCATGGAACGCTGATTTCCAGCGTTCCTTTGAAAGCATCAAGAAAACTTGATGCAATCGCCCATCTTGGCGATTGCAGATCAGGACAGACCATTTCATGTGTTCTGCGGTGCCAGCGATTTTGCAATCGGCTGTGCGTTAACGCAATACAGCACAGACGGCGCGGAGCGCGTCGTCTGCTATCAATCGCGTCAGCTGCAACCAGCCGGACGCAATTACCCAGTGCATGAAAAGGAACTCCTTTCCATGAAGTACGCACTGGCTAAGTTCCGCGTCTATCTCCTCTGAGATAGAGCTTTCATCGTATATACGGACCATGCGTCACTACGCACGGCCGTAAACAGTCCCACCTCTCGCAAAGGATGGCGAGGTGGTTGTCTTTCTTCGCGGAGTATAACTTCTCCGTGGAATACAAACCAGGATTACCTGACGTCGTCACTGATGCGGCATCCCGCCGTCCCAATTTTGAGTCGACTACACCATTCAATAGTGAGGCCTTACTCACTGTGGCGGCACTGTCAGTCAGTGTGCCTTATCGCCTTTACTCGATGACGTGCGGAAGGCATACGCAGGGGATATGATTATGCTCCGTTTGATGGGTCATCTTGGAAACCCATCCTGGGAATCCTTGTCGAATTTGCCGGCTCTATACCGTTCCTCGTTGGATCGGTACACGACACGCAATGGCCTGCTGTACTGTACATCAATTGCCGACGATACACCTCGTGTCGTCGTTCCCGATCATGATGATTTGCGTTTCCGCATCATGTTCGAATGTCACGATGCGCCGTCAGGCGGGCATCGTGGTAGAGAAAAGACTTACCTCACGGTAAGTCGTGACTTTTACTGGCCCCGCCAGTATCAGTTTGTCCGCAAGTACATTCGTTCTTGCGAGGTCTGCCAACGGGTGAAGCCTAGTACTTCATCCCGTGCACCGTTACAACCTCTGCCGGTCCCGGCAGAATGTTGGGAGTCCGTTTCCATGGACTTTGTCTTCGGTTTTCTCGAAGACTCTCACAAGAATAATGGTATTCTTGTGGTTTTCGATCGTTCAGCAAGATGGTGCATCTTGATGCGGTTCCCGAGTCTACTACGGCTCAAGGCTGTGAGCGTGTCTTCATCGACACAATATTTCGACTCCACGGATTACCCGTGAACTCGTATCCGACCGTGACCCTCGGTTCACAGCGGCGTTTAGGCAATCCGTGTTCCGTTCACTCGGAACACGATTAAAGATGTCCACATCTGACCATCCTGAAACAGATGGTCAGACAGAGCGTGCAAACCTTGTCCTCGAAGAAATCCTTCGAGGATACGTCCACTCCTTTTCGAGTTAGAGTGAGTTCTTGCCGATGGTTGAATACGCCATTAACAACTTCGTGCATGCGTCCACGACGCATACACCGTTCTACGTGATGGCTTACGCCACCCACGTATTCCCGCCCTGATACAGAGTGAATCTGGGTTAAGGGGGGGAGGGACGCGCTCGAGCAAAAACCGTTTTGGCTTTTTCCCATCACGTATCATCGCACATGCCGATACGTTCGATGTCGATGTCGATAATGTCGACATCGAAGAATTTGATCTTAGCAGTAGCAATGACGCTGCTGCTACTTCAGACAATGATGACGATGCTGGGATATTCAGCATCGTCAATGATTATTCCAGCGAGGAAGAGGACAACCTCGCTGAAGAAGAGAAGAATCTCTTAGCAGTGCGCACGAAGCGCACTGAAAGACAAAACAACGAGTCAGCAGAGACCTTCCTGCTGACTCGAGAGGCGGTAGTCCATTTCGTTCAGGACTCCATCGCAAATGCGGTGGACCGCCAGAGGAACGCAGACAAGAATGGAAGAGCAAATGTTCTTTCATTTAAAGTTAACGACCTAGTGCTACTGTCTACGGTAAACTTACCTGGACATGTAGTCACTAGTGTCGGCAGCAGTAAACTACTACCAAAATAAATTGCTCCCTTTCGTGCATTGCACCGCGAAGGTAATGCATACACTATTGAGTTGCCTCGCAGGATGCGCACGCATCCTACGTTCTATGTTGGTCGTCTCCGCCCGTGATATCAGTACGAGGCCTATTGCGAGAACGAAGACAGCCGGCACGCTCAAGAATCCCTAACAGATTATTGTGATCACGGACCAAACACTCGAGTTGGTCCTTCAGCGACGCGGTCTCGCGACGAGCCGCCTCTAACTCGTCGCGCAAACGATACTTCTCGCGTTCGCTCTCGTTTTCAAGCTGAGCGAACGCTAAATCCGATCGGTCCTTCTCCCGATCGGTGCGGAGACGTCGTACGGTCGCCAGCAAGTCGTGCCGACGATCGTATTCGTGACCGAAGTCCTCCCTCAACTCGGTCAGGTAACGTTTATGGTTACCCAAAGTCTCCTGCAGGCCCGGCGGTTGAGCCGGACCTTGTATTTCCACCGCCACCGGAACCACTGGTGGATTCTCACGGTGGTCGACACTTTCACGTGGGGCGTATCTTGAGCCACCGCGTGAAGAGCGCAGAGCTAAGTTACCTTGTCCGCTGGCGTGGGTATCCACCATCGTATGACAGCTGGGAACCTCGATCCCAGCTGATGGCCGACGTTGAAGGTCTCGTCCACCAGTACGACGAGACTCATCCAATTGGTCCTCGGTCCCATCGGTAAACACGCGCTTTTATAGGTTGTACACGGATTGCCATCTTGCACCCCCGTCCCGCATCTTGGCCGAGATGTGTGCCCTTCCCCAGGGCGAACTTAGGGAATAAACATCCCTATGTGCACGTTGCAAGTTGTCAACACAACTCGCACAAGGATCTCCCCAAGTGAGGCAAGGGAATGTCTGCCTCACTCGACAAACGATGCAGCCGTTACCTCTGCACCAGTTGGTGTTCATCTCCTCAAACGATGCGTACCAGTTTTTTGGAGCCATCCTCCCAGTCAAAACTTCTTGATGATTGCACGAACGCGTTCCACGCCGCCAAGGGTAGCTTGTCAAGCTTTTAGACCATGGCGCCAGCTATGCTTACCAAAAGCATCGAGACAGAAGTCTTCTTCAGCGCGAACGTTCTTCACGCTGGAACTCAGCCGTGAAGCTCACTCGCATCGAATAATGGAATTCGATGTATTGACTTGTCTCGTGAGACAATCCATGGATAGGCTGTTCAGGAAACGCCACGGCTTCAGCTCATCACGCTTCGACGTGGTATCCTTGCCGGTACCACAGCCTTCAGTATGACGACGACTCTCGCCATCTTCAACGCGCTCGTCCGAAGGCGCATGAGTTAGATCGCGGGGGATGAGTTATCATGCTCATCACCATATTCTTCATCACTGCCGAACAGACTGTGACGCATTTCGTGAGTCCGTTTTGTCGTGCTGTCTCTTGATGATCGAGGCACTACAGGTGAACGCGATGTCTCTAAAGGATTCCACAAGTCAGACACCTCTGTACTCGCCAGAGGTTAGCTGACCTCTAACTCGGGGTCACTGTATTGCATGAGGTGCGATACCACATGCGCCTGCAGCTAACACCTGTGAAGGATGAGAACGAGCAGCAGACGACGAGTCGCATGCCGCGGGAGGCGGGCGCAGGCAACAGGCTAGGTCGTCTTTGGGTCACCCCGCATAGACATGTTAACTAGGCGGGAGGCAAAGTCAGAACGAATGAATCTGACCAACAAGTACTCCCCGTCCCGTTGGCATCCAACGGGTGGCCATCAAAGGTTTCGATAGTCACACGGTGACTATCAGTTAGGGGATGTAACGGGGTAGACCGTTACATGGAATTGTCACTAAGGACAAAATGACAATCAAGAATATTACGTTGAATATTCTTTCAACGACATCACAGTTAGCATGATGATATTGTTGAAGATGACCGAAGGGTCTACTCATTGGTTGATATCGTGATGATTCCAACCCACCAATCGCTGCTAGACGCGCGCAATGGGTGGTGAGTAGATGTCATCATACAAATAGTTACATTAGTATAAATAAGTCAGGACAAACAGAGTACAAGAGTTATAGGACTTAATTATATTGAATAACAGCTTTACTTTTCTCGGAGACTAGCGTGTTCACTAGTCTCCTTTCCTTCCTCTGTGTTGGTGCAGCACATAGCAGGGCACTGACTATCACTGTTGTCAGTGGAAGTGAGCTCCGTACTGGTCAACCAGTACGTT